>JAKOGI010002817.1:0-83888 GCA_029747015.1 Carnegiea gigantea
ATATATATCATATATATAAATATATATATATATATATACACACACACACACACACACACACACACACACACACACATATACATATACATAGACATATACATATACATATATATATATACACACACACACACACACACACACATACATACATATATAACACTATAAATTTAAAAATAATTTCTTAAATTTGTTTTCATTAAAATGATTTATCCTTACCTATATTTTTTTTAATTGAATTTTGGGTTTGAAAATATTAAAAATGAAGTGCATAGGTGAAACTAATTATAAATAGGCAAATGATGAATTAGGAAAAACTAATACCTTTATATTTCCATTATATATTAGGTCTAGCTACATTAACAAGACCCCCGATGGTTGGTTGAGTGCTTGTGACAACCAATAAAATACATTAGGAAGAGGATAGAGATGATAAGAGAGAAAATGTGAGGAGAACGAAATGCAAGCAATGATGTTTTCACAATCTCTTGTTCCTTCCCTCAACAAATTTGATAAATCTTAACCTGGGGCCTACATGTGAAGCAAACAAAGATACATTATGGATATATTCATGCGCCTATAAGCCGCACTCAAATATTGAGGGAAAAACCAGCTTCTCTAGTGGACCCTACGATTGGTGCTATGATCCCTACGCCCATAAGATATTTTAGCACGATATTTGATTGGTTTCATTAAATATTTTAATGGTATGAATTTGTATTCAATTGACTTGGCATTACACAGCAACTAATTTCAAATAGTTTGCTCCCTTTTAAAAAAATTAGACATTACCTCATTTAAAAAATTAGTTGTTACTTAAATAGTGGTGTTCTTCTGTGTTTATTATTTTCCCTAAGAGAGTAAATATTTTACACTCAAAAATTAAACCTCAAAGGTACTCGTCAAGCCTTGAAAAATCATCAAATGGATTCTAATTCTCAAAATTTTTTCAAACACTCCAAATTCCAATTGTTATCCAAATATTTTCCTTTTAACACTTAAACTTAAAATTCCAATTTCCTCCAAACCATCAAATCGTATTATTTAACCAATCATGATTTTTCGATATATTTTAGTAATGAATAGCCATTCACAAGGTTGATGTCATTTGGGTCGCGTAATCTTCAATACATATTGGAGTAATCTTTTCATACTCCAATAAGTATGGATTCATAAACAACTCGATTTCTAACTAAAGCCCTGGTTCAAGTAAAAGCAGACAATGGTGGAAGTAGCCCAAGGTGATCAAGGAGGTGCAAGGAGGAAAAATATTTCTGTGTGCATGGATAAATACGAGTTATGGCATAGCTGTTGGTAATGTGCAAAAACAAAATACATGTTGGGAACATGTTAGCAAATATTTTGAAGAGGTCTGAAAGCATACTAAGTGCACATTGGATATCCACTAGGCACGAGTCAGTGCAACATTTGATGGTAGAAGAAGTCACATGATACAAACACATTGGCAGCTGCCTATGGTCAGGCCACCCACCGCCTAATAAGTGCATATAGTTTCAAAAATTATGTGAGGCTAGCACATGAAATATATGAAAAAGTCAAGGAAGAGAAATTCACATTTAATTTTTATATAGCAAACCCAAATAGAAAAATTACATAGTTAAAAAGTCAAGCCAAGAACCAAGCCCAAGGAATATAGATAATGTTTTAAGTGTAGACACAAACTCAGAACCAAATGTTGGGCAAACTATTGAAACATATGAACTGAGCATGCTCTCCCATTGGGGCAGGATGCAAGAAAAACAAGGGGAGAGGGAAGAAAAGGAATTAGCTCCATGAGATTCGGCTCTACATGTCATGAAGGATATGTAAGCGAAAAACCGTCCAAAAAACACTATACTAGAAAACATTGACAAGTGCCAAAGAGAAGGACAACTAAATGAAGTTGTGGAGTTTAAGAGGTAGATTATGATGGCAAACCTATCTACCATGGATAAAGATTCTAAAACTTGGCATTTGGACATGAGAAGGGGTAAGACTCCTAAAGTGTTTGGGGCTTAGCAACGTTAAAGGCTTGTGCCTTTCACATCTTTTTCCTTGTGAGCTCTTATGAGATGTGTTTTCTGCTTTGGTATTGGTGCTGGCTTTCACATAAAGATCTTGTCTTCTCTTTGGGTTTCAAGGCCTACTATCAGCTTCTTCTGAATGGCTCTATTGAGTCATGAGATAGAGAGATTGGGGGCAATAGGGAAGTGATTATCATTGCACAATGATGAGGAAGAAGGGAAGAGATTACCATTTGAAGACAGAATTCAAGCAAAGTTGGTGGGAGCAAGGGGTTTAAATAGTTCTTAGTTGGAAAGATCTATGCATGTTTTTTCAATCCCAGTTCAATAAAGAAGGCCATACAGCGTGGAGGCCAATAAAGGGTGTGTTCATTAGGGATTTAGGTTAAAATCTATCTCTTTTCTATTTTTATCATGAAGTGGATTATAGGAGGGTCCCTAGAGTTTTAATCAAAATTTATTGACCTTAAAAGAGTGTAAAAGGGATAGACAACCTTTAAAACTGACATTGGATGTCGCTATGTTTGGATTTATATTTACAACCTACACTTTGTTAGCCAAGACAAGGATATTATGCAGTCTGTTGTTGAGAAGATTGGCAAGGTCGTTGATGTAGATCCGGAAGACTACAAATAATATACTAGGGTTAGGGTGGAGATGAAGATTGACCAACCTTTGATGAGAGGCCTAAACATTGGGGATAAGAAAGGCAAGGTGATTTGGGTCTACATGTATAAAAGGCTTCTGACTTTCTTTTATATGTGTGGATGCATAGAGGCAAAGAGGAGTGAAATTTTGATGAATTACTCTGATTTTGATACAGAGGAACATCAAAATGGTCGTTGGTTTCAGGCTCCTCTAACTCAGAGACATGGACAGTCTGTGGGCTAGAGAAATGGCTTCTCAGATCATGATGGTGCCTTCCTAAAGGCTATCAGTGTAGAAGCAAAGGTAAGGTCATAATAGGAATTTCGGTGAGGTGGTCGGGAATGGTGTTGGTTTGAATAAGGGAGAAATAAGGGAAGTGCATGATTTTAGGAGCGACTTGCCGAAATCACTGCAAAAGATAATTGAGAAAAGGAAAAGTGATGATTTAGTACATGAGGTGGGTGAGGCACATGATGAACAAGTGTTGATGTATACCGAGGTTAGTTTGGGCTAAATTTCTGGCAGTATAAAGGTTTAAAAGGATGTATTGGGCCTAGGTGAACAAAACCCACAATGTAACATTTTAGGGCCTAATGATGATTCAGATCTAGTCTCTCTAAAGCCATTTAAGAAGGACCAAACCCTGAGTGCTTTGATCCAAAATCATTAGAGAGAGACATGGATGGTGTATAATGCTCTAAATAGGGATGGGAAGAGCATGTTAGATGGGGTTGCAGCTGAAGATGTCACTATGTTTATGGTTGATTTTGGTAATGAACCGACAGGTGTTGGTGATCGCCCCCATCAGGAGCCATGAATCTACTTTCATGGAACTACCATGGCCCTAGGAACCTGCAGGTAGTGAGTAACCTCACTGATTTGGTAGGGATGAAGTTGCCTGATGTGATCTTCCCCTATGATAAACTATGTGGGAGGAGGAGGACTGAGTTAGTTAAAAAGAAGTTTAAGTTTGATCATTCCTTTTCAGTGAACAACTCAGGTAGGGCTAGTGGGATGGCTGTATTTTAGAGGAGCAAGGTTAATACCCAGCTTATGGGTTACACACACAATCATATAGACCTTTAGGTGTTCAACTCTGGTGGTGATTGGAGATTGACGGGCTATTATGCATTTCCAGAAAGGCTAGAAGCTGGCAAGCTTGGGATTTTTTTGGAGATTTAATTGGTAGATCGAATCTCCCGTGGTGTATTTATGGTGACTTTAATGATATTTTGGAGAAGGTTGACAAGGAAGGTGTGTCGAGAAGGGAACCTTGGATGTTTCATGGCTTTCGGGAGGTAATTAATGATTGTAACCTTGTTGAGGTGTGCTTCACTGGTTTTTCATTCACACAAGACTTGATGGGAAGATATCTAGAGCTCCTTATCAAGCATGTTAGGGTTTTGAAGTTTGATCACATTCACATTGTTGTCAGTTTTGTGAAGGCGATGGTTTTTAAGAAGAGGAGTGGAAAATGTTCCAGGTTTGAAACTTCGGGTTACTTGAGGAGGAGTGCAGTATGGTGGTAGGTGAGGCTTGGCGGGGAGGGTATGGAGGACGATTGCTTATCAAAGTTCGAGAGATATATGAGCTGACTTTCTACATGGGTTGATGTTATGCTCAAGTAGTTTCATAAGAGATTGTTGAAGCACAAAAGGAACTGGAGGTGTTACGTGGAGCTCCTAGGTTGGATCGGAATGTACAGATATACAAAGTATAGTGTGTAAAAGTAAATAATTTGTTACAAAAGGAAGAAGAATTCTAGAGAATGAGAGCCTAAGAAGTGAGGCCATGGTGTGGCGATCATAATACAAGGTTTTGTCATGCTAAAGCTAATAAGTGTGCCACGAGGAATGTCATCTTTGGTCTTGAGGATGGTGGTGGTTTATGCCATGAATATGAAGAAGAGATACAGGGTGTGGTGCTTGATTATTTGCGTTGTCTTTGAACACTTTAGGAACACTAGACCTGAACCTAGTCTTGGACGTCATACCGGCACATGTCGCTGAAGCAGAGAACCAATTCCTAAATTGGAGCTTTACGGTGAAGGAAGTAAAGGAAGCACTACTCCAAATGCAGCCGCACAAAAGCAGCTAACACTAATTGTATGTCTAGCTTTTTTCAATATTTTGGGATATTGTTAATGTTGACGTTGTGTTGTGTTGTGTTTCTTGTATTCCTTGAATGGGATACTTTGCCTAGAAGTCTAAACCAAACAAATATTTTCCTAATCCCTAAATGTAAGGACATAAGAAGGATGTCTGATTTAAGGTTGATTAGCTTATGTAATGTCAGATCTAAGATCATGGCCAAGGTGGTAGCTAATAGGTTAAAGAGTATTTTGCCTTGAATCAAATTGCCTAACCAGAGTACTTTTGTCCCTGGTAAATTGATTATGGATAATATTCTTATTGCCTTTAAAGTTATTATTTGGCTGAAACATAATAAGTCAAGCAAAAATTACATGATAGTTGTTAAGCTAGACATTAGTGAGGCTTATGATCAAGTGTTGTGGGGCTATCTTGAAGTAGTTACGAGGAAGAAGGGGTTTGAGAGGCAATGGCTAGACAGGGTTATGGCAGTCATTTTCTCTTGACATATCTATGCAATGTGTTTATCTATGTGCTGTTTTGGCCATAACCAAAACCCTGTACCTAATCTGCTCTTGCATATTTTCTATGATTGTTCGCCATGGCAACTTTTCCACGGCACCTATTTCAGAAATCATAATATCCGATTAACCTGGATTTACCACAATATTAGGGGCGCTAAGTAACCTAGTCATCTAGTTCTCTAATAATGGTGCAAAAGACGCTATTTACTAAGGGAGAAAAAATAACTAGTAGTCAAAGTCAATAGTCCCTTACTTAACAAAGAAATAAATTATACTTAAGAATCATAATTAAAATAATTTTCATTTTCAATCCTTAAAAGTTTGCACATCAGTTGCTCCCTAATTTTAGAACAGCTTTTATTTTCACAATAATGAGGCATCGACTGTAATTTTCAATTTTCTTTGGGCCTGACACTTTTTTCCTAAATAAAACAACCAATCAATAAATAGCTATATGAATCGACATGAATAAGAAGATTATTTAACAGTATCATATCCTTTACCTGAAATTCAGGGCTACTCCGTAGATGGCACAAGTAGTCCCAATCTTTTTTCCACACGTCTGGGCTTCTTGTTAATACGCTCCGTCAATCTCTTCAATGCCGCCTTCTTTTTCTTCTTGTAGTCGAAG
Organism: Carnegiea gigantea; assembly: GCA_029747015.1. NCBI lineage: Eukaryota > Viridiplantae > Streptophyta > Magnoliopsida > Caryophyllales > Cactaceae > Carnegiea > Carnegiea gigantea. The sequence continues at coordinate 5,915 of JAKOGI010002817.1, forward strand.
TAGTTTGCCTTTAATTTATACATGTAATATCTATGTGGGTCACTCGTATGGCTCATTTTATGATCCTTTCTCATATCAGGCATATCAAATTCCTAAAAGACAGATGAGCAATATGAACAAGATTAAATATTATTTTTTCTTCTGTTATAAATAATATGTCACAATTCACATACAATTTACTTGCTGTATATAATCTTTTTGGAAATTAGCTGTTATAAATAATAAGTCACAATTCACATGCAATTTACTTGCTGTATATAATCTTTTTGTAAATTGCTAATTTCCTTCCACTGTTCCACTTGCAGGGAACAAGTAGTATGGTTTCTAATACTTTGACCCAAAAAGAACGTAATTCAATAGCATCGTCCCCAATAGGTCGACATTGTTGAATTCCCCTTCCAACTTTTCTCCTGGTGCTAGATCAATAACCTTTCTACGACACACTGTAACTCTAGAGCTTTTTTGTTGGGGAAAAGAGGGCACACATGACCACCATTTCACTTGTTTACAAATTATTACTAATAATAATGAAAACGCTACTACAAAAATAAGTGAGATGGCTATGTACAGAATTAGAAGCATTCTTCTGCATATTTATAATGATGGGTTCTTCTTCACTTTCTAGTTCATGGGCTTCATCTTCATGATTTCCTTGATCCGATAAAAAAAATATCAAAAATATCTTCCATTTCACCTTAAACACTAGAGATATTAGTGTTTTTCCTCCGTTGCAAATTAATATCAATTATGTGTCCACTATTCTCTCCCCTTGTTAGGACCATGTATTGCCTATTCATCATACAACCCGCAACAGTTAGAAATGAAACAATCAACCGACATCCAACATGTAACACATAACTTAGAAGCAAATTACAAAGAGCATGTGTAAAATTTCACAACTCAAAGCATTTGAAAAATTTAAATTAATATCAAAATATAATTAATCACAAGCGAACAACATTATTAATGCATAGTTTTTGAAAATACATTAAAATCTAACAAAATGAAGAATTAGCCACATATCATCAACATAAGCATTAATTTTATCTTAGGCCCTGTTCAGCAAAATTAACTATATAGATAGCTGATAGCGGTTCAGGTAGCAGATAGCTGTTTAGATAGCGGATAGCGTTTCTAATTTAGCTGTTAGCGGATAGCTGTTTAGATGCATGGTTAAAACTAATGTGCTCGGTAAATTTAGCTGCTATGCTAGTTGATTAATGTAAATTGATATAGATAATTTCCAATGACAATTTTTAAAGGATATTTTTTGGCTAAAAAATATGAAACGCTGCTGTTAAAAGTCAAACGTTAATACTATTAGCTTTTCAATAACGTTGCTTCAAACGCTAGACGCTACTTGAAATGCTAGTTAAAACACTAGTTTACAGAACGCTAAAGATTAAATAATTAGTGTATTGACCTGATCAAAACACTAAATATTACCTAAAATGCTGTTGCCAAACACGACCTTAGTCAAGATCACTAACATCATCACTTTCAATACTAGTATCATCTAAAGTAGGGGTGAGCGACGGATTGGGTCGGGCCGGACTGGGCCATCCCATTAACTAAACGGGCCGGGTCGAGCCCAATATATTTGTTAACGGGCTGGGCCGGGTTATGGGCCAAATAAGCCTGACCCGCCTATGGCCCGCCCATTATCACCTAATGAGTGTTTTTGATTAGTTAATTTAACAACTAATTTCCAATCAAGCTAAACTAGTTCAAATTTAAAGTTAGAAAATATACAACCAATTGTAATCCAAATTACAATAAGCTCAAATTCAAAATACACCATTGAACCATTCCAAATTAACGATGATAATTTCTAAAATCAATTCCACCAAGTGATAAAGTCCAGCTTTGATCACGAAGCCATGGATTAGAAAGTCCTGCACTTGAATTTCATATGAAAATACTAGCATCATATAAGTGTTGCTCACAAGTATAATTCAGTAAATATAATTTATTATAATAAGCAAAAGAACTAATTACCTAAAAAAAAAAAGACTTGTATTGTCCTCCTCATCCTCATATGCTCCTTCCTCGTCTGAATTAGAATCATTATCGACCACTAAAGTTGCATCATAGTCTGCACGTCTCCAATCTTGCAAACACACTAGTGCTTGTACGGTCTTTGATTTCAATGCACTACGAGTCGGGGAGATGGTTTTGCCACCAAGACTAAATGCAGACTCTGAGGCTACAGTACTAACTGGGATAGTCAACAATTCTCGTGCCATTAAAGAAAGTTCTGGGTATCTCATAGAACTTCCATGCCAAAACTCCAAAACATCTAACTCCATATTTAACTCAAGGTCGGCTCCTCCAAGTATAAGTCAAGTTGCGACCTTCCTGCTTGTGGTCTAGACCTTCTACCACTAAAACTGTTATAATCATCAAAATAATCATCCCCAGAACTACTTACAATAGGAGAAGAGCTGACAATTGGTGAAGTTGATGTAGAATATGACTTGTACTCATCATATAGGGAACGTAAGTACTCAATACATTATCCACCCGTTCTATGGCATCATCCGGGGCAAACAGCTTACTGAAACAATGCTCAACAAATTTAACCTTGCATCTAGGATCAAGAATGACAGCACATGATAAATATAGGTTATACTCGGATCAGTACTTATCAAACTTCCCAAGCATCCTATTTCCTATGTCCGTTAAAAATTCATAAGGACCTTGAGTAGCCTCAAGCAAACGACGATGGACCATCCATGCACCATCAAATTACAAATTCGAAGTCGGGGTCTTGCTAGCACTAAACATACAAGTCACTTCATAAAATAACTTTAAAAATTTATGTATAACAGTGACTTTTTTCCACTCTTCTTCTACAGGCACATAGAGTTGCAATGGTGAATTAGTGGACACCAAATAATCAAACACATTCTTATAATACATAACATTGTCCACCATCTTATAAGTGGAATTCCAACGGACTTGCATGTCCAAATTCAGTTTTCTTCTCACATCCAAATGAAAAAATCTTTCAATAATTTCATAGAAATCTTTACTTCTTTGAGAAGACCTGGTCATCAACTTCACCAAATTTTGAATCTTTTCCAAAATGTCTCCAATCAATTGCAAACCATCTTGCACAATAAGATTCAAGATATGTGCGCAACATCGAACATGGAAGAAAGCACCAATACTAATCAACCCATTCCTTGGAATAAGATGCTTTTTCAGATTAGACACCATTACATCATTATACTTGGCATTATCCATAGTGATAGTAAGTATCTTATGTTCAATGTTCCACTGAGTAAGAAACATAAACACTTCATTCGTAATACTTTCACCATCATAAAGAGGTGTCAACACCCTAAACCTAAGGATCCTTTTATGCAACTTCCAAGCACTATCCACAAAATGAGCTGTGATGCAAATGTAGTGCTGATAAGTGTGGTTTGACTTCCAATTATCAATTGTCAAACAAATCCTACCCGGAACTTTCAATAGCATATCCTTGACCTTATCTCTATCCCCCACATACATTGACAACAATTCTCTCTTAGCCGTTGAACGACTGAATGGCACAAAGTTCGGATTAGCTTTAGACATCATCCGTCTAAAACCTTTCTCTTCAACAGTTGCAAACGAATGAGCTCCTTCTATGATATAAAGCACAATTTCTTTTCGAAGCTCATTCATGTTAAAGACAAAGTCCTCACAATCATCAGTACCTAATTCCCCAATTTCAACTCCACTAGGTCGATGTGAACATTTATCTAAGTGACGCTTCAGGTGAGAAGTGCCACTATTAGGATTAGCGGTCATGACTACTTTACAATGCTTACAAGTTGTTGTTTTCTCACCTTGTGCATTCTTGCCTTCTTCAAGCTCCCTCCACACTTTAGACCTCTTCTTCCTTTTACGTTGTTGAATGGCATACTCACTATATCCATCTTCGGGTTGCACTAAAGAGGTTGCCGCTTCACTTTTCATATCACTTCCTCAACAAATAAGCATCAACTGGTATATATCCAAACGATTAGGTCAGTTTTGCCACGATTTTGCCACGATGAAAACAAAAATTTAAGGAAGAAAAGAAAATACCAAATACCTGCAGAAAATGTGAGCATTGAACATAAAGGTTTCGTGTACAAATTCAAACTGCAAAATCCAAAAACAACTCCATCAAACACAGAGAAAATAGAATTAAGAAGCCCCACCACTATCACCAACCCCCATCCCAACAAAGGTTTCGTGTACAAATTCTATACACAGGAAGAGTTCATTTGCTTGTTATGCGATGGGAGCATAGGCTATACATTTATATACTTTCTTAGGCACTGTTCTAATTGGGTTTCTCATGTAGAAAGCTGTTCACATTTCAGGCTCAATTGCAGGATTTAAGTTTCATACAAATACCATATTACCCAGAAACAAAATTCTACCAGATGGACATGGCATTCAACATTCAACATTCTACCCAGAAACTAAGCTTCCTTTTAGTATTGCTTGATCTAAAATAAAGAATAAAGCACCAACAAAAGATATTCTGAAGTTCAGATGAACTTTTCTACCAGACTAAAGGTCTCAACATTCAACCAGATCTGAACCAAAATAATCAACTCAAGCCCATATCTAAAAAATCAAAGAATGAACTTTTCTTCCCAACCCACATCTAAATTCAACCAATAATGAAGAAATCCCTCAAAGATTCCGTGATTTACCTCTAAAAACCGAAGATAGAAGAACAGTTCTTCAATTGAGCGCTTCACTGTGAACAACACTAGATGGATGACTAGAATTATTACGAGAAGAGAATGAGAGCGAGCAGATTCTAAGAATTCCACTTTGATTTTGCCATACGAATCCCAATCAAAGACTAGAATCCGTTTTTGCAATGCTGATTTTGATAGTAGAGAGTGAGAAAGACAGATTGACAAGCGGGAGAGGGCTAGCTTAGGGTTAGGATAGAGATAGTGTGTTAGTGAGTAAGAGGCAATCACTCAGGCTCACTTCCCGACCCGGTCCAGACCCGCTACATTACTTTTATTGGCAGCCCGTTTAGGGCCCAGTCCAGTTTAGATCTTAAACGGATTTCTGTCCCTTTTTAAGGCCCATTCATTTATGCCCAATGGACACCCAGTCCATTGCCCAGGTGTAATCTAAAGCAATGTCTTCATCTTCAGCATCATTGTCATCAAACCGATTATCATTTTCGTATTCTTCACCAGATACCACCTTGGGTTGATTGCTTTCATTAGCCTTCACAATAAGTGCATCAACATTGTACCTGTTTTTAAATGCCAACTCATTAGAACAGGTATTATTCAATGATATGTTATTCGAAGTAATTATTTCCTCCTCCTGAAAAGGCTCTGCATTTTCTTGGGTGTCTTTTGTACTTGATCCTTGATCCAATGGCATGTCATAAGGGTGCCAAGGATGAGTTTTAACGACTACAAGCCAACGAGGATCATATCTGTCATGAACATAGAATAATTGTCTTGCTTGAGAACTGAAGACATATGCGTCTTTAGATTTCAAGTTGAAGTGAGTATTCACACTTACAAAACCATGCTTATCCACCTTTGACTTTTTATACCTTTTTTCAATATGCCATCAATTATAGTTGAATAAAACCACTTGCTTTCGTCCAAAGTACTGCAATGAAATAATTTCCTTTAGAACCCTATAATACTCCATGTCTCCGTCACTTCTTTCTTTTTTCACCATAACTCACTGTTTTGATTTTTTTCCTTTTCTCTTCTACCTCCCTTATATGAAATCTGAAACCATTTGCCAAATACCTCCTTAAATCATTGAACTCCTCTTAGTGGGCCTAATCTTAAAGACTTCAAGTCTTGTGCGACTTGTTTAGTGCTTTTATCAGGCTTTGCAGCAACCTGTTTCATAAGTAGGAAAGCTAGTTATACATTATACACTAAAATAGTGTATAAATATTGAAAGTAAATAAATTTAACGTATCTGGTCAATAAGCTATATTGCAAAATTTTTATCCTTATTTGTTTCTTCATATTCACTACAAACATTTAAAATTTCATTGATATTATTTATTAACTCCAACATAATAACAAAACATAAAAATTATTATAAAGAACTTTCACACCAAAGATATGGGAGGACTTCATCACAGTTTTGAGCACATTATCTTTTGCTTATTCGAACCCTTCTTCAGTTAAATATTTAGATGTATCTTTTAATAAAAGGGATACCAAAAGGTTTAAATATTTGTACCCCTTCATAATCATCATCCATTTCATCTGAATTCCTCTATATTGTTTGAATTTTTCCTCAATCATTCATGTATTTTGAGAAAAAAAGCATACATTCTTTAACAGGGTACCTTTCTACAATTGACCATTCTAGTCTACTCCTGTTTCATACAAAAAACTTTAGTTTTCTCAAAATCCTATCACCAAAAAAATAGTACTATTTAATAAACATGATTCAAAATATGTGAAATAAATAAGGGCGGACTTGGTAATAAAGTATCAATAGTACCTTTCTGTTGGGTACATCCACTGGTATTGGATTGGTCTAGTAACTTTTGCCTCCTCAACAAGGTGAATGCTGAAACGGAGAACAATTAACTCTTAGGTCCACTGTGGTATGGGTAAATATTTATTTGGTCTGCTAATTTCAGACAAATATTTTTGGATTCACTCAGATATGGGTAATAATTTTTTGGGGTACTACTGTTTGGGTTACTATTCTTTTTTGGGATTTCTTGCAAATATTCAAAGTTATTGGACTTTTTTGCAAAAGAAAGCTTATATTTTTGTTTGGACTTCTTATAATGACTTTACTAATACTAGTTATCACAATCTCCTACTTATATCTCAAATATTATATTTTTTATGATTAACGGTCCATCATGCTTAGCAAAATAATTAAAACTTCATTAGAGAGTTTTGACCACTACCTGAACCTAGTCGGTGCTGGATTTAAGCATTCTTCTAACTTCCGGTTTACAGAGATTGCTAATCTCAACTCTACCTTCCTTAGATCAGGCACAGCACAGATCCATTTCATTTCCTGCGGACCTCGGACCGTAGTCACTAATCAAGTTTATAATCTTTCTTCAAGGATAGCAGAACTTTAATCAAGAAATTATAATATTTAAGACATAAGGTTCAATTGAATAATGTTTCCCACTGGGAGACTTCTTTGATTGAAAGCTTAAAGGTGGAAATATTACAATGGAAAGCTTTGAAGAAGGACTTAAGCTAAGATCATTAAAGATGCTTGCTCATAGAAAAATAAAAAATTCCGACTTCTCTTTTGCTCAAGATAATGACCATGTCCCTTCTCAGCACTCAACCTCTCTTTTATAGGGGATCGGGGTACATAGGATGCTCTAATTGCTACAGTACTTACTGATTTTTCACATGACTATAGTACATAAAAACTTTTCACATGGCTACAGTACACGCTGATGACTACAGTATACTGCTTTATTTTACATATAGTATAACAATGGAGCAACTATTTTTCAGAGCTTTTAATGATGACAAGGCTAGTTATCATTATTGAGATTCTGCATGCCTTCATCTCCAATTATATCTGCCAGACTATCAGTACCTAGATAATCATCAAAACCTCCACCTAATTAAATATGCTCTGGATCTCATTTTTTAAATAATTACAGAAGATATTTCTTTTCTTTTTCTGATAAGAACTTTCCAGCGCCAATATCAAAGAGATAATCAAAGATATCTTCTGATACTGCTCCTTCCACCTTCATGTGTTCTTTAAACTCATTGTCATAGGCGAAAGTCGTATTTCCGCAATGCATTATCATTTTTCCTTGCTCAATTAATGCCCAAGTTTAGTAATAAATATTGTAAAATCTGATGGCTCTTGCTAAAGTGGGATCAGTAACAAATCCTCCTCGTTCTGGAAACCACTCTTGTCGCTGATCATAGGGGTTGTCGTAAACAACGATCTGGAAAAGATAATGGGCTGGTTTGGCTTTTCCTCGATTAGTGCACAATGTACATCCAAATAAAGAGGCCTGCTGTATAGAATTTTTGTTGGACCTTCAGGAAATGCAAGAATCCAATGGATCTTCTTGAACATGCATTGTTGGAATTTGATTAATGTCGAGAAAAATGAGAACTTTGGATTTGGGATTTCCATAAAGTAAACTATCATTCCGTACTCCCAGACTTTAATGAGAGGGTCATTTAGAGAGATTGAGTTGGATGGGAAACTAACACCACCAACTCCAGACTTATCAGGAAAATAGATTATTGTCCTCCAACACTCCCAAATATCATAAAAATAGTTATGATAATAATCGATGCAGGCTGCATACCACTAATTGAACTATTTTTCTTGAACGTTAGAGCTTATTTTTTTCTTGGATATCATAAGGACATCTAAGGTAATTAACTTGTAATTCTAGAAGGAAAAATCTTTGAACTTTTAGGTAGGCAGAAGAAAGTAGACGAAAGCATGATCTATCTTTTTCATGGAATTCTAAGTTATCAATGAGGACTTTACTAGAAGGAGAAACCCATTCTAGCGTGAATCGCATCTCATTGTCGATTTCCTCTTTTTCTGGTAGAAGGTCGGCTTTGATGATCACCATTGGCGAGTTTTCGAGTTAGACTATCTGCCAGAGAGTTCTTCGATCCCTATATATGTTCAATAGAGAAGGAAAACTGGTTAAACCATAATTGCCAATGTAGTAGTCACCTTTGCGCTTGTATATTTGATAAATTCTTTTCACAAAACCAAGTATTCCTTTGCAATCAGTTCGAATAAGAAAAGGTTTTGGAGCTATGATAAGTGCTTAAAGTGTATATCATTTTAGGGTCATTTTGGTGCATTTTTAGGGAAAATAATATGCTTTATGTGATAATTTATACTCATTTTCCCGTTTTACGCTTAGGTATGGTTCTTTTCTGTGTTTTGCAGAATTCTGGATCTTTTTACCCTTACTTTGACCCTAGTTGAGTATATTTTGACTCACTATGGATGCCCCTAAGTTGCTATGCCCATGGAAGAGAGGAAGAGTAGAAGAATGACGAGCCAGCCTAGACCACGGTCAGCCCGTGGTGGATGCCACGGTCTGTGGTTGAAGCACAATGATAATTCATATTTTATATGTAATTTTCTCCTTTATTTTACCTACTTTTAAGTCTTTGATATATTTTTTTTTAGTAAATAATGCATATTTTATGTAATTTTCAGGTAAAAATAAAATAAAAGAATTTGGACGAAGTTTAACTTCTACTCTAAGTTTTCATATGTGCAATCCCTAGAGTGCAAGTTCAAGAGACAAGAAAAAGAAGGAAAGGAGTAAAGGACTGTGTGGGCCAAATTTGGTAACCTCGTTCGTGGCCCAGTCGCGCATGCCCAGCCCTTTCTCCCCTTGCCACTCTCCCCCTACCCCTTTTCCCGTTTGGGCCGACTCAGCACAGCCCGCGGCCCTGCAGATCAGCCGCCCGAGCCCATCAGCTCTCCTTTCTCCTCCTTCTGCCTCTTCCTTCGCCCGGGTCTGTGAGCTGAAGCCCAATCCGCCAGCCCCCCTCTTCTTCTCTTCCTCTCCCTCACAAATCAGTTGGACCTATCCTAATAGCCCATCAACATTCATCCAACTCTTCCTTTGCAGCCCACTCCTTTCCCTAAATTTTTCACATGAGCTAATTTTAACCTAGTCAAAGCTAATTAATTTTAATTTATTGTTAGCTAAAGACTAGGCTTTTATTATGCTTCATAACAGCCAAAACATTAATTGAAATTAATTTTCATTAATTTTTGGACATCAAGAGGGGTTGATTTTGCACTATAAAAAGGGGTCATGGGTTGGAGCATCCATTCACTCATTCATTCATCCACACAATCATCTATTCATCCAAGCATTCTACCTTCTATCTTCTATTTTCTTTAGAGAGTTGAGAGTATTTTATAAGACAAAATCATTTGGGTTGAGGGACTCTGAAGAAAATAAGCTTTGTTGGCTATTTTTCTCTTCTCTTCTCATCTCATTTGTGAGTCAAATTTGAGAGTGTTTACTTCGCTAGTTTGTAATTGAGTACAAAAGTTTGGACAAAGGTAGTGAAATATACCAATTATCATGGCGTTTTCACTAACTATGATCAGCTAAACTACTCATTTCTAGGAATAGGATGGATCCTTGATAATAATATTGTTTTTACTAATTTCTTTTGGGGTAATTTTTGTCTCTTTGATTGCATAATTTTAAGGGCAAACTTGATCTTAACCTACGTATGCATTCTAATACTATTAATTAATCATGTTGATTACAATAGTTTAATTTGCTATGTCAAATGAATATTAGACCTTGTAGGTTAATATGACATTATGCAAACAGGCTTAAAATTATAATTGTTAAAATTGAATAATTTATGCTAGAAATTAGATGAGTTATATCTAAAAGAATAATTCATGCTAAACCACTGGATAAATAGTTTTATTTGATAATCATAATTCATCTTTTCAATTTGTAACTTAATGCTTGTAGCTCAGGTTGCACAAGAGACAAATCAAATCCCCATTTGAATTAGCAACTCAATATTTGCATCAAAGGTAAAATCCAAAATCCTAGAACATTCTCTCATCTGAATTCTCTCTACTTGACACTTTTACTCTTCTTTTTGCTTCTTTAATCATATTGATAATTACACTCCTCATTCAACTTATTCTTTATAATTAGAAGAGTTGAAATTAAAAATCGATATTGTTCCTCGTCGGATCGACACCCCTATACTCGCTAGTCTATAATTAACCTTGTGCACTTGCAAGTAAAAAGAGTTTTAAAACTAAACATAAAATCCACACCACACAACTGCTAAACTCTTCGTTTTCGATCATTATGTGGTTGAGGTTGATTGTGTTTTTCTATAAATAGGGCGTCCCTCAGTAGCAGAAGAGAGACCATCATCCCAATCCATCATTCTTTCCACCATCTAGTTAGATTTAGATTTCATTTTAGAGTGAGGGAGAGCAAGTTGAAGAAGAAGAGTCACGAGGAAGCGGGATCGGATTCCGCAATCGAAAGATTCAAGCACGCATTTTGGGTGAGCAAACCCTGCTCTCTTCTCTTGTCTTTTCTCTTTAGATTTATTATTTTAGAGTAGTTAGATGTTTTATTTAATCATGTGTGAGTAGTTTAATTTTTGTGTAGGGCTTTAATAGTTTATTAAAGTATAGTTGGCTCATGTTTTAATCTAAATAATTGTGCTTATCTTCATGATTGGTTTGATTTTATTCTATCAGGTGATTATCATGTTGTGAGTAGCTTTTCGGCCAAAGTTTGCTTGCACACTTGAAACAAATGAATGAAAAACTAAAAGGTGACATTTGGTTGTTGGACTGCTTGATAAAACCTAACATAACTTCATCTCAAAAGAGATATTTGCATGTTAGGAGGACTAGTAAGTAATCAAAGATGTTTAACTTGGATTAAGACAAATTAGTTCGAAAGTTCAGACAAATTTGATTGATTTTAAAAGAATAGATCAAATTTCTAGATAGATTGCAATTCCTCGAGATTAACCGATTAGAAAAAAGTATATGTTCATCATTTTGATCCAATCAACTTTCATAACTATATGAATTCCTAGACATTTTCATCTTAGTTGATTTAAAATTAGTGAATTAGAAGTAGTTAAATTGAAACCCCTTGAATTAGTTATAGTTGTGTCCTTATCTTCATATTTTTATCAATCGAAAGTTTTGATTCGCTTAGCATATCTTGGGGGAATATAGCCCAATAGATCAACCTAGTCTCTGTGGGGTTGACCTTAATTTACTATGATGGCACCATGCACTTGTGGCCGTATCAAGCTACAAAGATTAAGAACTTTTCAATTCCCCTTATGACTATAAGGATTTATTTTTCCATCATGGGATAGCTACATTCTGCCTTACTAAAACTTCCACTACAATATTTATAGAGTTTTCGCCTTCTTTGATTTTGAATACTATGCTCCAGTGCTCGTTGCTTGCATCTATCTTAAGAACTAAGTCATCTCCTTCATTAGACAAATTAAGAACATGAAAATTTTTATACATCTTTTTGAAATTCTAAACAATCTTTGTATCATTAATGGTCCATGCCGAACTTACTTCTTTCTTGAGTTTTCGCTGCAATGACTTTCTTAGTTTAGCTAAATCTTTAATGAAATGTGACGCATAGGTAAGGCATCTAAGAAATCTTTCTAGCTATTTCCTATTTTCAATTTTTTCAGAAAAATTGTCTATTTTTCTCAGAATGTGTTTTTGTAGAATGATTTGTTCAGCTTTTATCTCTAGACCTAAGAACTCAATTTCTTGTTCAGCATAAATGCGCTTGTTTCTTCCAACAATGATACCATGTTCAGTGCGTCTTTGGGTGATGGCTAAGACATCATTTTTGTGCTGTTCTATGGTTTTGGAAAAGACAAGGATATCATGGATGTAAAATAAATAACAATAATTAAGGTCTTTAAAGATATTATTCATTCTTCTTTGAAATATTTGGGGTGCATTTTTAAGATCAAATAGCATTACCATCCATTCATGATGTCCCTGTGGAGCACTAAATGCAGTTAAAAAAATACTTTCCTCATCCATTTTTATCTGCCAATATCCGCTTTTGCAATCCATTTTCGAGAACCAAGAGGCTCCTTGAATTTTGCTGAAAAGGATTGTTTTGTAAAGAATATAATAACCATCAAAGACAGTATTGTCATTAGGCTTCTTATAATTGATCACAATTCTTGCTTTTCCTCTTTTTTTATTCTGCATGATTTCTTACCACGAAAGCAGGACTGATGTGAGGAATCTTGCTATTCCTGATTAATCCTTTATCTAGAAGTTCTTTGATTTGTTTATCAAATTTCCGGATATCTTGGTGTGTATACTCCATTTCTTTGACTCAGATAATAATGTTGGGGTTTAATAAAGTGATTTTAGCAAACATTTTATCCTTATCCCAAAACTTTAGTGGATTATCAGAGTAGAGTTTTTTGAATAATTTCTCTTGTTGTTTGGCAATCTGCTCTTTAATAGATAGCTCGAGTAATGATATTGTTAATGCTACTTCTCATTGTGTCGGCATGACCTTCTTACCATGCTGGTTGCTTGTAAATTCAATTTTCTAATGAGTGTAAGCCTTATTTAAGTTTTTAATAGGAATTGAGTGACCATTAATTTAGATATTATCTGGTTTATGGTCTGTGCGCATGGAGAATATAATCTCTAAAAATTATTTCCAACAATTATATCACGAGAGGGTTGATCAGTATGCCGTAGAACTGGTATAATGCGTTGAACTCCTTCTGATTCTATGGCTAACCCTTCTATTACTTCATTGTGACTCATGATGCTATTTTCTGCTATCCTTACTCGTAAAGGATTTTTAGCTCTTTTTCCACATAAACTCTAGAAATAATGATCTCTTTCCATACTATACCGAACAGCCACTATCTATGTAGGCACATAACTCATATTTATCATATCCCTCTAAACATACCTTTATTGGGACATAGATGCTATTTGGATTTATATTGGTGGACTCATAGCAAATCTCTATAGTCATATTTTTGACTAATTCATCTTCACAGATTGGTTCACTGACTGCTCTAGTTTTATACCCAATGACATTTCTTTCTAGACTCATACTCCTATCTACATTGTATCTTACAGGTTGAAAACTCATTCTACTCATTTCACTGGTCATGCTAATTGTATCATCTTCTTTAAGTTCTTCTTTAATTGATAAAGATCCTTCTCCCCCATCTGATCTTGTACTCATGCTTCTTAATAGTTGGGGTTTAATGGTGATTTTACCCTCCTCATCAATTTTTATTATATTTTTCTTACTGATCTTTGTCGGATTGGCAAAGTTAGATATCCATGAACGATCGATTTTTATCTCCTGAGGATCAGACTTAATCCTCTGGATCTTTTGCATAGGGGTAGGACTTTTAAATTTTTCTGCTTCTATCATTGTTACCTTAGTCTTTGGGTCTATTGTATTATCTAATTTGTAGATAATTTTCTAAAATATCCTTAAAGTATATCCTCCTCTTTTCATGCCCATCCTAACTAGTTTTATCTTAAGGGATAGGAAGTTTTTAGCAAACTCATTCTTTAGACTCACATAATATCCAGGTCGACAATTGAATCGTGCCGATCTATTACATAAGTTAGTCTTTATCCCTGTGATAATTTGATTATTGAACTTGGCATGCCTAATATGATAGAGCAAAGCATAGAGATCAATATCTTTACCATAATATTGTAATGGAGTGATTTGAACTTGGACACCTCTAACACGAATATATCTATACTTGCTATCTTTGTTATGCTTAAGGATATTTTCCTAATTAATGAGATAAAATTCTCTCACATCATACTCACAATCTTTAATTTCTAAGTCTCCTTCCATCATCTCACATACGTATTTGCTTTTTAATTGAAAGATGGACTTCTTATAGATCATGTCTATCAGGATTATGGGAAGAATCCAATCTCCTTTGACTTCTTCGTTATCACTGTCCACAAAAAACTCTTCTCCTTGAAGATCACCAAGACTGATTGAGCCACTTTCTATCATATGACCTCTTGCTTCATAATCACTTTCTTCATATTCATTGTCCATTATAATTTCAATAATCCCTTTATTGTTACTTAGGGCTAGGTCTAATGCCTCATCTTCACTAAGTTTCATATAATCTAAGCTACCTAAGGTTTCAATAAGCTTGTTATTCTTTCTATTTTTGCATTCATTAACATAATGTCATACTTCTCTGCATGCCCAGCATTTGCAGTTATTTTTTCCTACAAGATAATAAGCTGCTTTCTTTAAAAACACTACATTTTTTATGACTTGGTTTGTTATAGTATTTTGTTCTATATTTCTCTCCCCACTACTTATTAAAGCTCTTTTTCTTAGAAATTTTCTCTTTCGTCTCCTTTCAAGTTGTTTTCCCCATTGGTGAGCTAAATCCCAACAAGTTAGGAATTGCTTCTTATTTTTTTCTGCTTTTGGAGATGAAGACATTGATCGTTAACCCACTTTCTTAAATAAGAGATTTTTGAATCAACCGTATCAATGATATCTGTTCGTTCAAGCCATGCCATGTACTTTTCATTAAGTATGAAATTTATCGAGTATGGCAATTTATCATAGAACATACCAAGATTAGTCTTATTATGCCCAATTTTACAATAATATTGACTAAATTTAGCAATATAATGTTCCAGATATCTCATATCCCATAATTCTATGTTATTAATCTTTCTCTGCCATTCTCTTACTTTTTCTTCTAAATCAAGTTTAGCTCTGATAAATCTGGTTTCAATTTTCTTATATAGATTTTTAAACAGTGTAGTTGGGGTTTCCATCATTCTTAATGTATTTTTACCATATTCATTTAATGAATCATACCAGTTAGCTACAGTGTTAGAAAAACTATAATCGATGTAATTTAGGAAATTTGTAACAGTCCATATGGTGTTTGGGTTTAACATACTATTTAGGCCTGTTTTCTAATGTTCAAATATTTCTTCTCTATTACGAGTTCTATCTATGTTTAAGATGTAACTTGTCTGACTAATTAGGGTAAGGCCAACTTCTTCAAATGTTATAGTTTTCCTTGGGATGAACCCGAAGGAAAAGTTGGTTGTATGTCCTGCTAGAACGTACTTAGGTCTTATAAAATGAGTATTTCTTCAATAAGGTTCACCAAATTCTTCAGGTTTAGGAACAACATTGTTAACCAGATTGGTCTTTATCTCACTTAAGTCGAGTTCTTCTCTAATTCATTAATCTCATCTTTAACAGCCATTCTATCATATTTTTTATCTAATTTTCTTCTAATTTCTTCTAAAGGTAACACGTTAAGATCTTTTAGTTTAATGAAGTTCATCCACTGATATATCTCTTCTTCTAAGAAGATATTATTAGTCACTTCATTATCATCAGATAAAACATCATATTTATCACTAATTGTGCCCATGATTTTGTTTAATTCTTCTGGATTCTGCTCTTTCTCAAACATATTCTGCAGTTGTTCAAGAGTATACTGCTTATACTCTATGTTCTTCTTCTGTTCTTTCAGCCAATTTTTCACCTGATTTTTCTTCTAATTCTTTTTGAATTTTTATATCGTGCAAAGGAAATGCAATTTTGTTTTTTGAATTTTGGAAAGGATATTTATGCTGAAATGGGGTACTAGTACTGGAAGTAACTTTTCCACTATGTCTTACTTTGTTAACTAGTGAAGGGTGAATTACCGATATTTGACTTCGGTCTTAATTTTAGTTGATTCTGCTTTTAATTCTAAAACTATATTAGTGATACAGTTTAATTGAGGTGTTAATGAAGAGAGGTCTTCCAGTGAGTGAACAATATGTGAATAATTAGGTCCAGGGCAAGCAGGAGATGATTCTAGCATTAATCGTAGTTAATCATAGTTAATTGGCTAAATTAATTACTAATTAGATTAATTATCTTTATTATTTTTGGTCACGTGACTGTGATACTAATTGAAAGAGGGCATCAAGAACTACTTATAAACAGGAAACTACAAGCACAATTTTTGGTTTAAGGGGCTTTATGCAACTTAAAAAGTTAAGTTTGGTCATTTTTGGTTTTAGAAATATTTACCCAAACTTGGATGGACCTAGAAATATTTTCCCAAAATTACCGGGTCAGAAAAACATTAGCACAAATCTCGATAGACGTGGGAGTAATTTTTTCCCTAACATGGATGATGATATCAAAAAAATGAGGGAACAAAAAGCTTTTAAAGCTTACATAAAGTGATTGCAATATGATCCTAAGGATGCTCAAATTCCTCTAATCAAAGTGGCTTAGAACACAACTATTTAAAAAGTGACTAAGCTTAGCTAGTGTATCAAATACATCAAGACTTGAGATTCCACGAATAGCAAGTGGTAATAATTGCTCAAAAAGAAAATGGAAACCATTGGTTTAAGTCCTGAGATACGATGTATCTTTAGATTTATACTTCTTGAGAAGTTCGATGAGTATCCATCTGGAACTTTATTCTCTTTTAAGAATTTGCACAAGTTAGTCTTTCAGTTGAAGATAACCTGCAAGGCGCCAAAGGAATGTGGTTTTTCCCATCTATTAACTTTGGTTGCAATCTTTCCAGATCTTTAAGTGTTTGGAATCATGCATGGCCTTTATGCTATCCTTTGTCTTTCCATCAATGTCTAACAAAGTGCCAAAAATATTATCACAAATATTCCTTTTAATATGCATAATTTCAAAGTTGTAGTGCAGCAAAAGATGACTCCAATTTGGAAGTTCAAAGAAAATACTCTTTTTTTCAATTATCTTTCTTAGGTTGCTGCATATTTTTACCGAATTTCATGCTTTCTAGGTCATTCACTTGGGTCAATACATTATTTCCAGACATTGGAACAGGGGGTTGCCTACTTTCTATTTTTCCATCAAAAGTTACTTCATTGCTAATTAAGTTGAATGGGCAAAAAGAGATGCAGCCCACATAGCATATTTTTTGACAAATTTTCAACTTGAAAGAGCAGGAGTTAAGTAATTGAATTATAAATTAAGCAGGCTCTTCTGTTACCTCTCTCTCTCGCGTTCCATCTGAATTTTCCGAATGGTCAGTGACTGGTTGGTACAGCCAAGACCTGGTTGACAGCTCGTCAATGTCAAAGTGCTCGCCGCCGCCATCAAACTGCCTGTTGTCACCATCGACGAGAGCCCGTGAGAAAGTTAGGTTCACTGGTTGCTGTGGTGACAGCTTCATTGCCATCACCGACGTCGTCGAGCTGTGCCTAGTCCGTGCCCCTCGGCCAGTCTTACTAGAGGAGTCAACGGCAGCGGCCCAACTCATTTTTTCAGGATTGTAGTGGAATCATTTGAACAGTAAAGAAGGTGTCTCACCGGCTAATTAGCAACTGTGGCGCTGGTCATCGTCCCTCGTTCGCTCTTCTTTCTATGTTGACACTAACATTAATATCTTTAAGTGTTACAAATTTTTTTAAATTTTTGTCCTTTCTCCCTTTCTTGAGCTACTAACTGTTAATTGTCTTAATTTGGTAGAAAATTCTGCTTTAGAATTCATACTTTCAGTGTGATTGAATTTGTTGGCTATTTCAATCTACATTCGGGCCTCTAATTTTGTTTCCAGAATTTTGATTGCTGAATTTGAGATTAACACTTTTGAGGAATTGGGCCCAATAAGTTAGCAATTTTATTCAATTTGCTCGTTAGAGGTAGACATTACATTATTACCCTGAATTTGTGGCTATTTTCTGGAAAATTGGGGGATCGACCATCGCTATCTGGCACAAAGGAAAGCTGTGGGCACTTAGCTCCTTGACCCTGTTGGCTATCTTTCTTCCCAAGCCTCTGTTATCTGATGGGGTAGTGCAGTGGAACAGAACTATGGCTTTTGGGTCAACTTTCTTTCTTTGCAAACATCAAGTTGACTTTATTTGACTATTGTTGTTCTTGTTCTGTGTCTCTTTTTCCTTTTCTTCTGTTGTAATTGGTGTTGTTTAGGGATTGATGTTTCTATTTTATGGTTGGAGGGTAGTTTTAGTATTAGTATTTGTAGTATTATTATTACTATTTTATCATTGTAGTTATTTGTTATTAGTATTCTTTTAGCAGGATTAGCAGTAGTATTTAGTGTTTTTGTGTTGTTAGGGGTAGGTGTTGGTAGCTTAAGCTCGTAGCGAGCAATGTAGTAGCTTCAGCCAATCCTCCAGGGGGAAATGGGGCTAGGAGGGGTGTAGGGTTTCGGAAGGTGCACCTGGCGTCTTGGAATATTTGGTCACTTACTGGTAAGTCGATAGAATTACTTAAGTCTTTGCGTAGATGTAGAATTAACATAGCCTGTGTTCAAGAGACTAAGAGCCTATTCGTTTTCAGCATTTTGCACTTGCTACCTGCTCCAACCTACTCGAAGCTGCTCAAACCTGCTCAAATCTGCTAACTGCTAGTTAAACCTACTCCAACCTAGTCTAACCTGTTCTAACCTACTCCAACCTACTTTAACCCGCTCCTACCTGTTCCAACCTCATCGAGAGAATGTTCAGAGTATTAAAGAACACTAGGAAGATCTTAAAGCACATAATGCCTCAAGTGAGTAGAGAATGACAAATTGATACAATTATATCTACCCAACTTCATCCAAATGTAAACATTACAACAATCCCCAACATTGGGTTGTATGATACGCGAAACAAGCAAGCAATGAATGAATGTAGGGATGCAATGGCTAATATAATTTCAACATCGAGAAACAATAATTACAATATATGCTAATTTTAGTTTTAAAGAAAGGCATATGGTTATCATAGACTAACGTTTGGTAATGTATTGCGATGGCATTTAACTTTTCTATTATATTATTTTCGTAAATCTATTATACAGTAATTGTTACAAAAATGTGATGTATTCAACATAAATTATTATTGATAATCATAACATTAGAAGAATCACAACAAAAACGCTCCAAAATGCTCTAACTTGCTTCCTACCTGCTTTAACCTGCTCCTACCTGCTCCAACCTACTCCTACATGCTCCTGCCCACTCCTAACTACTAGTCAAACCTTCTACAACTTGCTTCAACCTGCTCCAACCTGCTCTAACCTGCTAACAGCTCTTCCAAAACGCTGAAAACGAATAGGCCCTAAGTGGGTAAGGGTTAAAGCTAGAGAAGTCGATGGATACAAGCAATGTTATTCGGGTTCAGGCAAGGTTAGGAATGGAGTTGGTATTTTAGTTGATAAGGAATTAGTTGACTTTATTGTCGAAGTGAGGCGTAAGAGCGATCTAGTTATGGCGATTAAGGTAGTGGTAGGATCAGAAATTCTAAATGTGGTTACTGTTTACGCTCCTCAAATAGGTTTGCCGGATGATATTAAGAAGCAATTTTGGGGGGAGTTGGTGATAAGTGCTTAACGTATACATCATTTTAGGGTTATTTTGCTTTATTTTTAGGGGAATTGTGTGTTTAATGTTATTATTTATACTCCTATTCGTGATTTATACTTGGGTATGGTTGTTTGAAGTGATTTGCAGGATTTTAGGTCTTTTTATCCAGCATTTGACCCTTGATGGATGTATCTTGACCTCCCCCATGGACAGCTATGTGCAGCTACGCCCGTGGAGCAAGAAAAGAGTAGAAAATCGGTTCCAGCACAGACCATGGTCCGACCGTGCTGTCTGCCACAGACTGTGGTGAATAGAGAAACTGTTGCTTCTTCTTTTTCCTTTGGCTGTGTGGCTAAAAAGATCTCAGTTTTCCTATCAAAAGGCTTCGTTCAAGCAACAGCCGAGCAGAAGAAAGTGCATAGGAATATAGAGTCGCATAGTTTCTTTTTCTCAAATTTTCGTTCTCTTTAGTTTAGATTTCAGTTTGGTATTCGTATTGGTGAGTGATCTTGAGTGTAAGTGTTTGATATTAAGGTGGTTTTGAAGCCCTTGGTTCAAGGCTATTCTTAGTCAAGCCCTTTCATTCAAATTCCACAAAACATTGGTTAGTTATTTAATTCTTAATCATGTGTGAGTAGTTTAACTTTTGTCTAGGGATTTAGTAGTTTATGAAAGTGTTGGTGGATCATGTTTTAATCTAAAGAATTGTGCTTATTTTCATGATTGATTTGATTTCGTTCTATCGAGTGATTTTCATGTTGTGAGCAGATTTTTAGCCAAAGTTTGCTTACATGCTTGAAATAATCGGGTGAAAAACTGAAAGGTGACATTTGATTGTTGGACTGCTTGATAAAACCTGACTTAACTTCGTCTCGAAAGACAGATCTGCATGTTAGGAGGACTAGAAAGTAATCGAACATGTTTAACTTGGATTAAGACAAATTAGTTCGAAAGAACGACTTTTGCTTAGTTTAGGTAAATTTGGCTGATTTCGAAAGAATAGGCCAAATTTTTGGATAGATTACAATTCCTTCAGATTGACCGATTAGAGAAAAAGCACATGTTTGTTATTCTGATCTAATCACTTATCATAACTGCATAAATTCTTAGATATATGTTCCCTTAATTGATTTTAAAATTAGTGAATTAGACGTCGTTAAATTGAACCGTTTGAATTAGAATTCTACTTAGCATATTCTGATAGACAAGACTCGATAGATTACATTAGTCCCTGAAGAACGATATCTTTTATCTATACTACAACGACCCGTACGCTTGTAATAGTGGTCAAGTTTTTTGGCGCCGTTGCTGGGAACTAAACTGTTAACTATTAAGTTAGTCTTGTGAAAGTGACTAAGTACTTTTATTGTCTTTTATTGTTATTTTCTTTTCTTGTTTAATTGCGTTGGCAGTGTTGGTGATAGTGCTTGTAGGAATTTTTCTTGTTTATGCGAAGTTTAATCTTGTACGAACCCGATCCCGAGATTGAGAGGACTTTCCGCTTAAGAAGAAAGAAGCAAAGGGTTGAAGAACAAATACACGAGGCTAGAAGGAATCCAACAAACATGGCAAGTGGATGAAGTGATCAAAGGAGAACGCTTCGAGATTTCATTACCCCTGGAGTTCACGGAATCGGCTTAAGCATCGCTCGCCCTACTGTTGATGCCAATAATTTTGAGCTCAAACCGGCACTTATTTTAATGGAGCAAGAATCCTAGTTTGGAGGAACGCCTTTGGATGACATGAATCTACAACTCTCAGTCTTTTTAAAGGTGTACGATACGTTAAAGCTTAATGGATTCTCCACTGATGCGATTTGCCTATGCCTATTTCTTTTCTCATTGAGGGATAAAGCAAGGGCTTGGTTACACTCCTTGCCATCCGGATGCATTACCACTTGGGATGAGTTGACAAGAGCCTTCCTTGTCAAGTTTTTCCATCCGAGCAAAACAGCCAGCTTGAGAAATCAGATCACCAACTTCGTACAAAAAGATGAAAAGAAGCTCTACGAAGCCTGGGAGTGGTTTAAAGATTTGTTGCGTCTATGCCCCCATGATGTTCTTCAACGATGGATGATTATCCAAGCCTTTTATAATGGTGTGACCCAATCTGTGAAGCACACTATCAATGCAGCAGCAGGAGGAACCTTGATGAACAAAACCGAGGATGAAGCCTATAATCTAATTGAGGAGATAGCACTTGATAAATTTCAATGGTCCACCGAATGAGGCCAACCTAAACGGGGTGGAGATAAACTTGAAGTTGATGCACTTACTTTACTTTCTGCTAAAGTAGATGCTATAACTCAAAGACTGGACCGAATGAATGTTAATGCGGTGAATTCTAGTGCCCCTTCCCCTTGTGAAATTTGTGGTTCTATTGAACATGTAACTTTGAATTGTCAAGTTGGGAGTCCTTTTTCCTAAGACCCTAGCAAAGTTAACTATATTCAAAACTTTAACCTGAGACCGACCAGTGACCCTTATTCTAGTACCTATAATCGGGTGGAAGAATCATCCGAATTTCTCTTATAGGTCTAATCCAAACTTATCAAATGTGCCCCCAATGAATGCTAAACCACCCCCTGGTTTTCAAAGACCCCTATTCCCTTCTCAAGTACCCCAAAAGTCTAATTTAGAAGTGATAATAGAAAGTATGCTTATGGAACAACAAAAATAAGATGAGTATATTAAGCAATTAGCCCCAAAGGTTGATGTGCTTACAACTCATAATAGGATGTTGGAAGCCCAAATTGCCCAAAAAGCTAGTTTTCATCTAGAACCTCATATGGACTTCCTAGTAAGTTTCAGCTTAATGCTAGGGAGCAATGTAATGCAATGATTTTGAGAGGAGGAAAATAACTAGAGGGACCTGAGAGATTACCAATGATGAATCTTTACATAATAAGAATGAGCATGTTGAGAATCTTGAGAAAGAGATGTCTTGACCCTCTAAGGAAGTGATTGATGATGTAGTCCAAAAGTCTGATAAGGTAAAAGGACCCTAAGACCATTTCCCTAAAGCCTTACACCCTACCTTTACCATTTCCTCAAAGGATGGCTAAAGCTAAACTCGATTCGTAATTTGGGAAGTTTTTAGAAGTCCTTAACATAAACATTCCATTTACGGAAGCTCTAACTCAAATGCCTTTATACGCTAAATTTTTCAAAGAAATTCTATCCAGCAAAAGAAAGCTTGAAGAACATGAAACTATAGCTTTGACTAAAGAATGCAATGCAATGATCTAAAACAAGCTTCCAGTTAAGCTAAAGGATCCCGGTGATTTTTCAATTCCCTGCCTGATAGGGAATATGCCTACAGACCATGCTTTGTGTGATTTAGGGTTAAGCGTGAGCTTGATGCCCCTTTCTATGTGTAAAAAATTGGAACTAGGAGAGATAAGACCAACTACTATCTCCTTACAATTGGCAGATCTTCTATGAAATACCCTGTGAGTGTTTTAGAGGATGTTCCAATAAAAGTAGGTGATCTATATATACCAGTAGACTTTGTGATTCTAGAAATGAAGGAGGATACACGAACCCCCATCATTCTTGGGAGACCATTCCTAGCCACCGCAGGGTGCCGTATCGATGTGAAAAATGGCACACTATCTTTTGATGTGGGAAATGATCATATGAAGTTTAATTTACTAAAAGCTGCTAAGTTCCCTTCCATTTCTGATGAGTCTAATAAGATTGATGTGGTTGATGGTTTAATGCAAGAAACCGTGTTTAACCTTGATCCTAAAGATCCACTTGAGCACCTGATGTTGAACAATAGCACTACTAAGGATGAAAATCCCGCAGTAGCTGAGTGTGCTCAGCTTCTGGAAGCCTCTCTAGCAATTTCATTTTCTGTTACTAAGGTGGAATCATTGCAAGATGAAAGTAAGCCCTCTTCTGATGAGGTAAAATCTCCTGATGTTAAACTGAAACCTCTTTATTCATCCCTGAGGTATGAATTTCTAGGACCAAAATCTACATACCCCGTGATTGTAAATGAAAGTTTGAATGTAACCCAAATTAATTCTTTGCTCAGAGCACTTAGGAAGCATCGTAAAGCCATAGGATACACACTTGATAACTTAAAAGGAATTCATCCTTCTTTGTGCATGCATCGAATCTTAATGGAAAAAGATCATAGGCCTTCAATTGAACACCAAAGAAGATTGAACCCTAGCATGCAAGAGGTAGTTAAAAAGGAAATTTTAAAGTTACTTAAGGTTGGTATTATCTACCTATCTCTAATAGTGCGTGGGTAAGCCCGGTCCATGTTGTGCCTAAGAAAAGAGGGATGACTGTTGTTAAAAATGAGAATAGTGAGCTAATCCGTACTATGACTATCATAGGCTAGCATATGTGCATTGATTATCGAAAACTAAATAAAGCCACCCGTAAACATCACTTTCCCTGTCCCTTCATTGACCAAATGCTTGAACGATTGGCTAAAAATTCACATTTTTGCTATTTAGATGGATATTCAAGATTCTTTCAAATCCCTATGCACCCTAATGACCAAGAAAAGACTACGTTTACATGTCCTTATGGTACACATGCTTATAGAAGAACGCCCCTGGCACATTTCAACGTTGTATGATGGCTATTTTTTCTAATTTTATTGAGGATATAATAGAAGTCTTTATGGATGATTTTTCTATGTATGGTGCAACCTATGACCAATTCTTGAATAACTTATCTAAGATTTTACAAAGATGTGAAGAGGTGAATTTGGTCTTGAATTAGGTGAAATGCTATTTTATGGTGCAAGGGAGGGTTGTCCTTGGTCATGTAGTCTCTAGTAAAAGCATTGAAGTTGACAAAGCAAAGGTGGAGGTGATTGAGAAATTGCCACCACCAACTTCTTAAAAGGTGTGAGGAGTTTTCATGGACACGTCGGTTTTTAGTGGCGGTTCATCAAAGATTTTTCAAAAATTGTAAAACTCTCACTCAATTTCTTATCTAGGATGTGCCTTTAGAGTTTAATGAAGAATGCTTGAGTGCTTTCCACAAGTCAAAACAGGCATTTATCACTGTTATCTTAAATTGTGTTACCACAAGTGCACAGCGTAGCTGTAGCTAGAAACCAGCAAGTACGGTTCGTATCTACATAGAACTTACTTCCAACTACTAGAACTAATTTAACTACTCAATCTAGGTAATCACAACTGTGGACTTGGAATTAAACTAGGAGGATGATAACAACTAAAAAGGTGAAACAAACAGTAGAATAATAAACACCTAGGTTGGAATTAACAGCACAACTATGCCAGTGAATCAATTATTAACCCAACTAATAAACTCAAACATGCATTGCGAATGGATAGATTGTCAATTAAGTTCATCTCCTCCCTTCCTCAAGGGTCGAAGACTAATCCTAGAATTCTAGTCGCCTATTCTCATGGGACTAACAATCGAAGGATTACAAGGTCTACAATCTCGAATCCCAATTAGAATCTTAATTATTTTCATATTAAAACCCTAATTGTCAACTAAGTCGCATTAGGTAGAGCGTTCGTCTCTCAACGCTCCCCTAAACCCTAATAAAAGGGATGAATGCTCTTTTGAGCAATTCATTGAGCATGTGGCGTGCATAATAGAAATCACAATTGTAAACGAGGGGAAAGAAGGGATTAGGGCTAATTCATAATATAACACCGCATAATCGGCGTTAATCCCAACCTAAGCTGAGAGATTAGCCATAAATCATACTAACATTCAATAATTCAACCATAAGAAAAATAGGCATGATTCAACTAAAACTCAAGAACAACAACAATGAAAGAGAGAGAGCGGGAAAACAAACTTCCATTGATCGATGACTCAAGGTAGATTGAACTTCAAAGTGATGAATTTAGTACAAGAGATGAAAAGCAAAAACTCTGAATGGAGACCTAAAAAAATCGCCTAAAAGCAAGTCTGACGAAAAAAAAAACTAAACATCCCCTCTAAAACTGCCCCGAGGAAAATTTAAGTAGCGATGCGGGACAGGGGAGGGACAGTCATGCCAGCTACTGACACGTGGCACGGCCAGGCTGTGCCACATTGGTGGCCGGCTAGTCGTGCCAGCTTTATATGGCACGGGTGTGCTACCCGACATGGGGTCCTCGTGCTCGATCCTTGGTGCTTCCGTGCGACGTTGAGTGACCTTTTTCATGGCTTTAAACTCGCCTTCTTAGCACTCCTTTCTGCTAAATATCACCCATCTTTCCATTCCTTCAGTAATGTCCCTGAAAATATAGGAAGATGTAATATGAGTGAAATATATGTAAAGGAAGCTAATTTGACCATTCTCTTAACACGATTGAGCTTGAAAATATGGGAGAAAAGAGGCCAAATATGGGCTAAAGTAGGGTTGAAATAGAGGTTTATCAATCATTGCCCCAATAATGCAAGCTCCAAATTAGGAGCTACCTTTCGAAGTAATGTGTGATGCAAGTAACTGTGTAGTAGGGGTTGTTCTAGGCTAACGAAAGAACAATAAGCCGTATGCTATATACCATGCAAGTCAAACTCTCGATGGGGCTCAAGTGAATTATGCTATAACTGAGAAGGAGTTCTTAATAGTTGTCTTAGCCTTCGAAAAAATTTAGATCCTATTTGATTAATTCTAAGGTCATTATTTTCACAGATCATGCTGCTTTCAAACATTTAATGAAGAAATCCAACTCCAAACCTCGACTTATCCGATGGGTCCTCTTTCTTCAAGACTTTGATTTGGAAATTAGAGATAAAGCTAGGTAGGCAAATGTGGTTGACAATCATCTATCTCGTTTAGGCCCATAGGCCACTCCTAGTGAAGATCTCCCCATTGATGACTCTTTCCCTGACAAGTAGCTATTTGCTATATCTCAGCCAGCTACCCCACACTATGCTGATTTGGTGAACTTCAAGGTGTGTGGAGTGTTACCTCCAGGATTGTCCTACCAACAAAGAAAGAAGTTCTTTATAGATGTCAAATACTATGTGTGAGAAGAACCTTTCCTTTACAATCTATGTGGAGATGGTATTCATAGAAGGTGCTTGCCTGAAGATGAAGTCCGTAGTGTCTTACACCATTGCCATGCTTCAACCTATAGTGGCCACTTTGGACTAGAAAAACCGATTGCGAAAGTACTCCAAGCAGGCTTCTATTAGCCCACGCTCTTTAAAGATACAAGGAAATTTGTCATGACTTGTGATAGATGTCAGCTAACAGGGAATATTTTCAAGAGATATGAGATGTCTCAAAGTGGCATACTTGAGGTAGAGTTATTTGATGTATGGGGGATTGACTTTATGGGTCCTTTTCCTCCTTCCCATAACAACCTTTAGATCTTTGTGGCGGTTAACTATGCTTCTAGGTTGGTGAAAGCCTTTGTCTCCCCAACAAATGATTCAAAGGTTGTCCTCAAGTTTCTTAAGAAAAATATTTTCACCCAGTTTGGCACGCCAAGAGCTCTTCTAAGTGACAATGGCACACACGTTTGCAACAAGCCTCTTGAGTTACTATTAAAAAAATATGGAATATTTCATAAGATCACTGTGCCTTACCATCCCCAAACAAGTGGGCATGTGGAACCCTCGAATAGAGAATTGAAAAGCATCCTGGAGAAAACAGTGGATCAGTTCCGTAAAGATTGGGCCTTCAAGATTAATGATGCTCTTTGGGCATACCGCACCGCTTAGAAGACTCCTCTAGGCACTACTCCATACCAGTTGGTGTTTGGGAAATCCTGTCACTTGCCAGTAGAGATAGAACATAAGGCATACTAGGCTATAAAGACACTCAACTTTAATCTTAAGGCAACCGGAGAACGGAGATTTTTACAACTAAATGAGCTCGATGAGCTAAGGTTGGAAGCCTATGAGAGTTCGCGTATTTACAAAGAACGAACTAAGAAGTGACACGATAAATATATCATGAAGAAGAGGTTCGAAAAAGGAGACGTGGTCCTATTATTCAACTCCAGATTGAGATTGTTTCCAGGGAAACTGAAATCCCGATGGTCAGGACCCTTTAAGGTCACCAAGGTTCATCCCAATGGAGCAGTTGAAATCTGGAGTGAGTCCACCGATGTGTTCACAGTTAATGAACAGCGATTAAAACTATATCTTATGGGACAACCTATTGATAAAGGTAATGTCTATACACTTACTGATCCGAACCAAGTATAGAAGAATGGTCAAGCTCTTGATCTTAAAAGAGCGCTTCTTGGAAAGCAACCCAAGCTCTTTTTTCCTTTTTATTTTCTTAGCTTTTCTTTTTACTATTTTTGTAGTTTATTAAAAAAATAATAAAAAAAGAAGAAACAAAAAAAAAAAAACCTATGAATGAAATGTTTTGCACCACGGCCAGATCTCCAGAACCACAGCCGTGGAGTGCCAACCCAAAAAAATTTAAAAAAATGGGATAGGAGACACCACGGTTGGACTGTGGTGAACCCCATGGTCCGTGGTGTACTGTTATGGCCCGCGGTCTAGGTTTTTAACCACAATGCCCACTCATCTTCCCAACATTTCATCTTCAATCTCACGACACTCTCTCTACCTCCATTTTCTCTCTCTGCACCCTCCATAGCTAATAACTTCAATATTCCCTCATTTCTTCTCCATTTTCATTCATTTTCACCCAAAATCATTCCCTTTCACTTAATTTTTCTCTTTCCCCACAAATTTCATCTCTTTCTTCTTCTTTTTCATCAAATTCATCTCACCTTCATTCATCCACCATACCCATCTTCTTCTATCTCTTATTCTCTTTGTCTTACTTAATTTCTTCATTTTCTTCTTCAAATTTTCTTACTTAGTTTTTAGTTTTGATTTTTGTTTTGGGTTTTTGTAATAATGGCACCAACTAAGAGACAAAGGAGCACCAAAGAGGTTGGATCTTCAAGTTAAGCACCACCTCAACCTCAAAAGACATCTCAAACCGTGCATGCTAGAGGTAATATTTCTCACCATCTTAGTTTAACATATCCTGATCATGTTGCTAGATACACTTGCTTAAATGAACGTATGGTTGTAGCAACTAGATATTATGATGAGGAACTGTTGGCTCGGTTAGGAATGTTGGATGATATTCAATGGTTATTTGCAAGAGGTGGTATGGGACACCTTTTGGAAATTAAAGAGCATACATATTGGGACTTGACTCTAGAATTTTTAAGTACAGTCCATGTCAAGGTCACTCGAGGACCTCAATGTCAAGCCGGATATATATTGTTTTATTTGCAGGGTCAATTTTATGAGATGAACTTAGGTACCTTTAACTGTATCTTCGGTTTTCCACCTAGTATGGATTTATCGAACCACCAAGTCCCCCGCGAATCCAACCCAAATGCATTTTGGGGCGAACTTACGGGGAGGGTTAGATACAGTACTAGTTCGTCAAAGTGCACACGTATTAGAAACCCTTGCATTAGAGTAGCTCAGCGTATTTTGGCTTGTTCCCTATTTGGTCGAGACAATAGTCTGAATGTCTCAAGATTATCTGAGTTATACTTCCTGTTATGTATGCTTCATGGAGTCCAGCTTGACCCAGGTTCCTTTTTAGCCGGGCAATTGCATAGTGCTGTTATAAGCACTAAAGGTAGAATAGTCATAGGTGGGATTGTGGCTACTATTGCTAGATTTTTGGGCGTTGAGCCCAACCCTAAGGACAAAGTTTCCGAGTCCGAGCGACTTGATCAAGCTGCTTTTGAAATTATGAACTTTTGTAAAGTTGAAGCTAGGCATTTGTGTTAGATTTACCCTAGGGACCGGCTTTTGCCGCTTCCCAATATTGATCGAACCACCTTCCTTCGCCGGGCTAACCTTTATTGGGTACCCAGTGATGAGGAGGTTATTCGACCCATACCCCATCACCCAGCCCCTCATTCTAGTCAAACAGGACCTAGTTTTTCTTCTCAACTGCCCCCTTCTAACTATACTGACCTCCAAGACACCCTTAAATCTATTCAAGAGGAGCAAGTTTTCCTTCCAACATTTGTTACCTATGAGAACGCGCTCTTCGGGACTTTGTCCAAGAGCGCCATGATGAGCTTTGTGTGATGCTTGCTACCCAAACACAGTATTTTTAGGACTATAGGGCATGCCTAGAGACCTGACAGGATTGGCATATCTCTTATAGCCAACCACTCCATCCTCCACCACCACCTCCTTTCTGATTGTTCTGTGCTACTTCTTTTCCCTTTTTCTATTCTGTGCCCACATTGAAGGCAATGTGTGATTTAAGCATGGGAGAGTTAGTCATTATATTTAGCATCTCATGCCTATTTTGTTTTGGTGTGATTATGCTTTGTACATATAGTTAGAGGTAGTTTTTAGAGTTTTTTTATTTAGGATTTAGTTTTGTTTAGTAGTGCATTTAGTTCTCTTTTCATTCTAGGTTGCATTTTAGTTTTTCTTTTATTAGTTTCTTTTCCATTTTAGTTTGCATTGTTATTAGGAGCATGCGTAAAAAAACACAAAAAATAAAAAAAGAATTAAAAGAAAAAAATCCTCTGATGATGATCTTTATAGATTTTAGTAGACTTCTTTGGTTTAGTTTGATCCTTTGATTTACCCAAATTATACATAAAATATTTGTGAATGAGTTTTTCAAAATGATCTCCATATTTTGACCACATGTTGGATGCGAGTTGATTTACCCTATGAGTCTTTACATGAATTTTGGCATATGATTAACCTTGGTAGATGTCCCGTGAGATTTTGAGCTTTTAGAGGCTATTTATCAATTCAGTCTCATGTTTCTTTCATGTGTGACTCTTTCTTGACACCGTTTCTCTAGAACTTACTTTGATTCTCATTCAAGATCATATTTCGCATATGCATTTAGGCAATATGATTAATGCATTATTTTTCTTTTATTTGTTAAACCCCACGGCCAAATAGCCACCTTTACTGTATATTGTATCCCTTGCTAGCCTTTTGACTCTATATCTAATTTTCTTGATCTGAGCCTCCCATTATAGCCCATGGCCAAATACTTGCCTTATCTTTAAGCTACGACTAGAGGAGCGTTTCATTCTTTTGCATCATAGGGCACTAGTAAGGTGGATTGTTATCTTTTAGTGAATTTTGGTTGTTTGGTGAAGGAATGTGTGAGATTTTGATAAATCCCTTGTTTCATTTTACAAAGTTTGGAGAAGAGTTGGAATTTAAAGTTCATTATGGATCTCCTCTTGGCTATCCTTTTTGGGGGGAAAAAAAAGAAAGGATCATGAAAAAAAAAAAAAAAAGAGAAGGAAAACATCAAAAAACGAAACAAAGAAAAAAAGAAGAAAAGCAAAAAAAAAAAAAAGCAAAAGAAAGTATTAGCCTTGTTGGGATTGTAAGTTATTTGTAATTTTCAACTCTTTCTCTCTTCAATTGCGGATCTATTTTGATAAATTGTAATGGTTTAAGAGAGATGTAGTATGATGCATTGGAATTTTTTAGCTCTTAGTCTCTGGCTTCTAGCTCCTCATTTCCAAAACATTTGTTCCCCTCTTACCTTTACTATTGCCCTATTAGTGATGGTGAATTTGAGAGTCTTGTCAAGCTTATGGTAGGTTTGGGTCTAAGAAATAAGAATTGAGAGTACCTTCATTATTATTAAACACATGAGCAATGAGAGTTGTATAACTATAGTGAGGTTCTACCGGCCTTGCTAGCCTTACTTGTTTCATATGTTGAAATGACTATATTTAACGATTTGGGGAGATTGATTTAAGTTTGACATTGTGGTCTACATTGTGGTCCATCTGAAGGTTTTCGAAAATTTCATTTCCTAATCTGTTTATTAATGATTTTTGCATCTTTTTGGCTACCTTTGGATCAGCTTTTCCATTTAAAAGCTACTTATATCTACCCTAAGGAGGCTGTGTATAGTTTTATTTTTCCTAGCATTGCTCAAGAACAAGCAACAGTTTAAACATGGGGGAGTTTGATAAGTGCTTAATGCATACATCATTTTAGGGCTATTTTGCTTCATTTTTAGAGGAGTTATGTGCTTAATGTTATTATTTATACTCATATTCTCGATTTATGCTTGGGTATGGTTGTTTGAAGTGATTTGCAAGATTTTAAGCCTTTTTACACAGTATTTGACCCTTAACGGATATATTTTGACCTCCCCCACAGACACGTATGTGCTACTACGCCAGTGGAGCAAGAAAAGAGTAGAAAACTGGTTCCAGCACAGACCACGGTTGGACTGTGCTGTCTGCCACGGACCGTGGTGAATAGAGAAACTGCTGCCTCTTCGTTTTTCTTCAGCTGTGTGGCTATAAACATCCCAATTTTCCTATAAAAAGGCTTCGTTCAGGCAGCAGCATAGTAGAAGAAAGTGCGTAGGAATATAGAGTAGCATAGTTTCGTTTTCTTAAATTTTTGTTCTCTTTAGTTTATATTTTAGTTTGGTATTTGTATTAGTGAGTAATCTTGAGTTGAGTGTTTGACCTTGAGGCAGTTTTGAAGCCCTTGATTCAAGGCTATTCTTAGTCAAGCCCTTTCGCTCAAATTCCGCAAAACATTGGTTAATTATTTAATCCTTAATCATGCGTGAGTAGTTTAACTTTTGTCTAGGGATTTAATAGTTTATGAAAGTGTTGTTGGATCATGTTTTAATCAAAAAAATTGTGGTTATTTTCATGATTGATTTGATTCCATTCTATTGAGGGATTTTCATGTTGTGAGTAGATTTTTTGTCAAAGTTTGCTTGCACGCTTGAAACAATCGGGTGAAAAATTGAAAGGTAACATTTGATTGCTAGACTGCTTGATAAAACCTGATATAACTTCATCTCGAAAGAGAGATCTACATGTTAGGAGGACTAGAAAGTAATTGAAGGTGTTTAACTTGGATTAAGACAAATTAGTTCGAAAAAACGACTTTTGCTTGGTTTAGGCAAATTTGGTTGATTTCAAAATAATAGGTCAAATTTTTGGATAGATTGCAATTCCTCGAGATTAATCAATGAGAGATAACGTCCATGTTTGTCATTCTGATCCAATCACTTATCATCACTGCATAAATTCTAGACATATGTTCCCTTAATCGATTTAAAAATTAGTGAATTAGAAGTCGTTAAATTGAACCATTTGAATTAGAATTCCACTTATCATATTCTGATAGACAAGCCTCGATAGATTACATTAGTCCTTGAGGAACGATATCTTTTATCTATACTATGACTATCCGTGCGCTTGCAATAGTGGTCACTTGGATCTGGTCATTCAGGACGTACCTCAGAGCGAGAAAATTTTCATAGGAGGAGACTTTAATCGTCATATTGGTGTCGATGCAGACGGATATGATACAGTTCATGGAGGTTTCGGTTGTGGGGAGAGAAGCAATGGAAGAGTTTATGTTCTGGACTTTGCAGTTGCCTATGAAGTGTAGGTGGTAAACTCCTTTTTTAAGAAGAATGAGGACCACTTGGTGACCTTTAAGAGTGGGTCCATAAAGGCCCAAATTAATTACTTCTTTATTAAAGCAGATAATAAGACGTTATGTAAGGATTGTAAGGTGATACCAAGTGAGTATTTAGGAACTCAGCATAGGTTGTTAGTGTTGGATGTGGAGCTTAAGTTTTCAAAATGGAAGAAGATGAGTGTTGGAGAACCTATAGTTAAGTGGTGGAATCTTACTAAGGAGAACACTATGAAGTTAGCATGGAGGATTACTGAAGAAGGAGCCTAAAGTTAGTAGAGAGTTAAGTCGGCTAAGGAAATCCTAGGTACATCTAGGAGAGGTGACAGTAGAATGAAGGGACCCTAGTGGTGGAAGGAGGAGGTAAAGGAGAAATTTAAAGAGAAAAAAGGAGGCATGCACTGTTTTCATGAATAATGAGACGGATAAACAGAAAGAAATTAGTAGAGTTAGATACAAGGCAGCAAAAAAGGTAGCCAAGCAAGCTATTTCTATAGCTAAAAGCATGGCTTATGATAGGTTATATCAAAAACTGAAAACCAAGGAAGGTGATAAGGAACTCTTTAGATTGGCGAGGACTAGGGAAAGAAGAATAAGGGATTTAGGTCTCGTAAGGTGCATCAAAGATGAAAATGGTAAGGTGCTGTCTGAGGATACATAAATCAAAAAGAGATGGCAAACATACTTTTTCAAACTCCTCAATGGTGAAATGATGGAAGATTTTTGAACTAGGGAAAGACAGAGTAGCAAGAGTCAGCTTGATCCTCGATTGTCTGAACCTATCAGCAACGACGAGATTAAAGAGACCCTAAAGAAGATGTTCAATGGGAAGGTAGAGGGACCAGAATATATACAAGTGGAAGTTTGGAAGTGTTTGGGTGAAGAAGGATTGAAGCGGTTAGCAGAGCTTTTCAATATTATTTTTAGGATAGCTAAGATGCCCAAAGAATGGAGATTTAGTACAGTCATCCCATTGCACAAGAACAAATGAGATATTCTGGATTGTAATAATTACAGGAGTATAAAGTTGCTTAGTCACACTATGAAGTTATGGGAGAGGTTGATTTAGAGAAGGTTGCGGAAGGATATTTCGATATTAGAGAACCAATTTGATTTTATGTCTAGCAAGTCAACCACAGAGACAATTTACCTCCTTAGAAGGCTCATGGGATTGTGCAGAAATAGGAAGGTAGATCTTCATATGGTGCTCATTGACCTGGAAAATGCATATGATAGAGTTTTGCGTGAAGTGTTATGGAGATGCTTGGAAAAGAAAGAAGTGTCCCCTAAGCATATTCGAGTTATTAAGGACATATACGAGGGAGGTAAGATGAGTGTTAGGATACCAGAGGGGTTACCAGTGGCTTCCACATTGATATGGGCCTGCATCAGGGTTCCGCTTTAAGCCCTTTTCTTTTCACTCTAATCATAGAAGAACTTACAAAAGGAATCCAAGATGAGTTACCATGGTGTATGCTATACGCTGATGACATGGTTCTTATTGATGAGACCAAAAAGGGCATTAATGGCAAGTTGGAGTGATGGAGGCATACTCTAAAATCTAGAAGCTTTAGAGTGAGTAGATCAAAAATTGAATACCTACATTGTTGTTTCAGTGGAAGGGAAGATGCGAGGGGAGAAGTCACCATTGATGGGATGATGATACCAAAGATTGAGAAGTTTAAATATCTAGGCTCGATCATTCAACAGAAAGGGGATATTGACGAAGATATGAACCAGCGCATAAAAGTGGGTTGGTAAAAATGTAAACATGCTTTAGGCATGCTGTGCAATAAGAGGATGCCTATAGGATTAAAAGACAAAGTTTATCATATGGTAGTTATATCTGCCGTGTTGTATGGATCGGAGTGTTGACTTATAAAAAAGACTCTAGCAGAGATGAAGATGATTAGATGGATATGTGGTTATACAAAAATGGATAGAATTAGTAATAGAGTAATTAGAGACTTAGTTAAAGTGGCTCCCGTCGAAGATAAGATGAGAGAAACAAGACTCAAATGGTTTGGCCATGTGAAAAGAAGGAGTGTGGACGCTCTAGCGAAGAGATGTGAGAGGTTTGATTTGTTTGTCTACCTCTGGGTGTTAAGGTATAGTACCTCGCTCTGCTACGTTGTACTTATATTTACATAGTTATTGTCATCTAATTTATTAGTACTTCTTAATTCAATTCCTTGCTGCTTATCCATAGTTTTTCTCCGTAAAACGTTTTCACAAAATCCTTCTTCTATAAAATATTTTCACAAAATTTTATTTTGTGGGTCTCTTGGAATCAACCTTCTTTACGGGTAGGGCTGCCGGTTGAAGTAAGGTTGCCTACATTTGGATCTCCCTAAACCTCGTGAAAGCGGAACCCACACTGGAAGCTGTTGTTGTTTCAACTTAGAAGAGTAAGTTTCCTTAGCAAATGGACATTCCATATAACCTTTTATAGACGATCCTGATAGATTAGCATATGCCAGAAAGTCATTTATATTCCATACAGCAGCAGCATGCATTTCAAAACTTTCTTTCTTCAAATCATCATATGTGTTAGCCCCAATATCCAATGACTTTTTCAAATCATCAATCAGAGGTTGAAAATACACATCAATGTCATGTCCAGGAGCTTTTGGTCTTTTAATTAATAAAGAAAGCATGTAATATTATTATTTTATGCACATCCATGAGGAAAGGTTATAAGACACGAGCACCACTGGCCATTTACTATACTCACTTCTAAGGCTTTATGTAAGGATTGAATACATCACTTACTAGTCCTAATCTTACATTGCAGGGATCTAAGGCGAAAAAATGGATATTGCTTATCAAGAGATTATAAAGCTTTAGCATTTGCTCGATGTCTAAGAACTCCGTAATTTATTCTTTCTTCATTATGCCATCTCATATCAGAAGCAGTTTTTCTAGACATAAATAACCTTTGTAATCTTGGTATGATAGGAAAGTAACATAGTACCTTCCTTGAAATCTTTTTCTGTTTTCATAAGGGTGGATTAATTTGCTCTCCGTTATCTCCTTCAACCTTATGCACTTGCGATCTAGACAAGCCACATACTTAACATTTTTTAAGATTTGCATCTTCTTTCTAAAACAACCCACAATCATTTTCACAAGCATCTATTTTCACATAGTCAAAGCCCAAATCATGAATAATTTTCTTAGATTTGCAATGTGACGATGGCAGATGTGTCCCCTATGGCA
Organism: Carnegiea gigantea; assembly: GCA_029747015.1. Classification (NCBI taxonomy): domain Eukaryota; kingdom Viridiplantae; phylum Streptophyta; class Magnoliopsida; order Caryophyllales; family Cactaceae; genus Carnegiea; species Carnegiea gigantea. Next base: position 42,426 of record JAKOGI010002817.1, read on the forward strand.
AGCACTCTTTAAAAAACTTTATAGACATCAATAAAAACTTTCTTAGTCATCCCATTCATATACATCACTTGGAATAACTTCAGAATAAAGGACAGGTTTGACAATTTCTTATATCTGGGATAGCTCTTGATTAGCATCTCTCGTCAAATTATCAATCTTTTGAACTAAGTCATTCTCTTCAATATGAGTGGCTCACTCAAAATCCTTAAATTCATTATCATCATCTATAAGATCATGCATGGCTTTAGGCCTAATGATATCATCGATCATTGAAATGATATTTTCAGCACTACCAAAATTTATGTCATTCTTAGCCTTCTTTTTGAGATGTGTGCTTTCCATGATATATCCAACGTATGTAACCCACTAGTATGCCATTCTCCAATAAATCATTCCAGATTTGTTCCTGGACATATGTACATTATTATTGCATTTTCTATAAGGGCAATTGACCTCTTGTTCATCTATATGTGAAAAGGTAAACTCAAGGAACTCGTTGACCACATTTTGAAATATTCACTCAATGTGTTGCATCCATTCCAACCTCTTTTTCACATTTTCAAAATCGATCTAATATCAAACAATTTTATAATATTTATAAGGCAGGAATCATATCAAATTCGAGAAGTTGAAAAGTAATTACATCTCACTTGTGCCAAAGCTGCTATCGTACCTAAGTAGAATGAACAACACAACATCCATTAACAAATTTAAATTTTAGGGTCATTTAATTAGAGGACGAGAGTGTAATAGCCCAAATCAGATTAATAATGATAATTAATTTACATAATGATTAAATTAGTCAAGTCGAGCATGCACACTTCAATTTTTCAGTTACCAATGTTTGTTTTGCCGACCTTAGATAATGTTGGAGGTCTTAGTGCAAGATGTCATATCTATATATGTAAAGTAGTAACAAAACAATTATATCCAAACTTAAGAAGTGCTAGTGAATGTTTGAACGCATACATATGCAAGACATGTAAATGCATAAGATAATTAAATTTTGTAAATTAGATAAATCACTGTGAACTCAGTAGATGACAATGATGATGATGATGATAATGATGATAATAATGATAATAATAACTATAAACATACAAATGTAGCACCTCTTCACACCAATGGATGGGGATTACATAGTAAAGAGAGGATATCAATCTTTCATGAAGGCGAAAGATAAGTTACATTGGGATAGAGTGACATGGGCAAGGAACCTCAGAAAGGTTGGGGCTGACTCAATGGGATAGGCTTCCAATGAGAAGAAGATTGGCCAAGTTTTTGTCTATCTTAAGGGACTACGAGTTGTGTGAAGGTGGAGAAGAATAGAATAGGAATCATCTCTTTTATCAGTGCACATATGCTCAACAAGTCTGGAAAGGACTTGAGAAGAGGTTGGATATCAAGACAAGTGCCAAGTCCTTCAGCCAATGGCATGTATGGATAAAGAAACACATAACAACTAGAGAATATATGGGTTTCCTTGTTTGCCTGAATGTTGCCTATCATTACCACATATGGCAAGAAGGAAACAGTAAGATTTTCAAGCAAGCTGAAGCTAGTGTATAGGACATGGTTAGGAGAATGGAGGATGTAATAGTAGGCTTGTTTTCTTAAATAGATACGGGAAAATACAATACAAGTGGCATGAGCTTTGTATAGGCAAGTGAGGCACAACAGATAGAAAGTGATTATAGTGTGTATTTCCCACCCTTGCATTCAAAGGGGGGCTTATGCTTTTGTCAAATAAAGCTTTTACCTTCTTTCAAAAAAAATATAGTAATAATAAAATAAGCAAGAATTAAAGTTATGAAATAAAATAAATCGTTGATGTAATAAGCCTTGAAGATTTTGAAGATAATTTTCGTTGTAGCCTAAATGGTGTAAAAAAATATAAAAAATTAATAATAACAATAAAAAAATATAAAAAAACTTAAACAAAGATATATATCAGCTTTGATAAGATGAGAAAGAAAATCAAAAACCATTATTTTCTCATTTCTTCCAAAAAGTACGTACAAACACACAACATCCACCCCCTGATTTCTCTCTCTCTCCCCCCTTCCCTCCACTAATAGTGGTGGCTGCCCAACCGCCACTACCACTAGTGCCATTGCTACCAACTAAGCCACCATAGCTCTTTCCCCTTCTTCTTTCTCCTTTTGTATTAGTGAGGTAAAGCCCAATTCCCAAACTGTTCTCTTTCTAACACTCAAAAATCATGCTTTTTAATTCCAAAAATTGCCATGCAAAGTTAGATGTAGTTTTAAGAATGAATTTTTCAATCGAATCTATTTATTGATGATGGAAATTGTGGGCATATGTGATATTTGTTTGTGAAGTTAAAATAAGGTCATGGGATACCAAGAATGTATTTATCCAAGTGTGAGTGGTGTAGGAATGTGGAATCAATGAGTTACATAATTGAATGACACGAAGAATTTATAAGAAAACTCAAGTGTGTGAATTTGAAATGGAGAGGTAGAGGTTAGCATGAAGAAAGATATTGAATTTTGGGTTGCATTTGAGAAATTAAGAATTAAACAAGGTAGAAAACAAGGGCGGATTTAAATGAAAACCGACATCAATTAATATATGTGAAAATAATGATTTTTGGTTAAAATATACATATTTCTATAAATATGAGAAAAAAATAAATGACAAGTTGAATATTATAAAAAAAATATATAAGAATATGCAAGAAGATGTAAGAAGTTGTAAGAACTTTGTTAAAAGATGTAAGGAGTTGTAAGGAGTTGTAAGAAGTTGTAAAGAGATGCAAGCTATAGCCTAAATATTGATGGTTAAAACTAAAATGAGAAGGTTTCTTAAAAGAAAAGAGGACACAGGTACTTTGGAATACTGACATGAATTAGTGAAAATCATGAAGCACATAAACCTTGAATCTTGATTTGGTATTAGCTATGTGATACTTTGGGTTATATGATGATCATTAGAACTAGTATGGCTAAAGACTAAAGCATGTCCTAAGGTAAATTAGACTATATGAATTACTGTAACTCTATAAGAGGAAAACACTTAAACCTTATGCAATTAAATTTACAACTCGCAAGGAAGAATGTAATGAAGCCTTTAACCACATAAGTAATTATTAAAACAGAAGGCAATTATCATCCTCCAATGGTTGTCGAACCAATACACATTATTAAGTGCTAATAAGGAATATCAAGGTTAAGGTACAGTTGTTGCCGATAGCCTTGTAAAATTCACATCTTTCATATTCAGATAATCATGTATCATTTTTAATATGGCAATATTTCATCCAATGTTTTCCCACGTAGTAATATAAGTCTGTCCAATTTTTCAACATATGCTTTTGCGTATATATACATATGTATATACATATCATGTGAACTACATTATTTATTCCTGACCAATGTTAACCGGCTTCGATCGACCAGACTTCCCGATCCATTTGGGTATACGCATATGAAAGGAGAAGCCCCATGATCGTAACTACCAACAATAAGGGTTCAAGCAGACTATGGTAATAAGAATATGGCAATATTTTTATTTCTTCATCCTCTCCTTCTTTACTTGGAAAAAAATGAATTGAATTTGTGCGTCCACAAATTATCATGAAGCTCTATCTTTTACAGTATAGGAGTAAACGCATTGAGCTTTGGCTCCCCTTTCAAAATGCTTTTTTGTTTTCGTTTTAGGAAGGGTATCTCTTTGGCTATCCAGACAGAAGAAAAACAAAATGTAACCTTTAAAGTTTATGATACATGTTTTTCGAGCACCAGTGGCTCACAGTGGCGATCCCTTGTGTTCACGTCTTACGGTTTCAACATCATAAATAAAGAGGAATGGTTATAACTTGTCGGATGCAACATCAAAAGTATTTGGACTTTCATTGTATCATTTAATGTGTATTGTACAGAAGTCAAGTACTAGTGAGTATAACTAAAACCTTATAGATGTATGGCTAACGTTAGATCTTGTTTCGATGGACCAATTGGTAACGCATCTAATCAGTTGATTAAATTAGGCTAATATAGTGGTTATAGGTTTAGGGTGTTACATAGGGTAAGCCAAATGTTGAAATGAGACTGAGATTGATCAAGCAAAATTAAAGTACATACGCGAATAGTACATTATTCCTTAAAAAATTGGAAAAAAAAAAAGAAAGAAAAACTATTTCGGAGTTACAAGAGACAAAGCAAAGGCACATAATCATATTGAAATCCCAAATCAAGCACAATTAACTAATGAAATCAAATTTGCATGGAGCATATACATATTCCCCGAAAAAGAAGTTGAAAAATCCAAAACTTGACATGCTTATATAGAAATATATGATATTTAATAACATAACAATAAAATAATAAAACACACACAGATAACATAAAGAGAAAGATTGAGATAGAGATGGGGTGCAGCCAGCCCAGCAGGGGCACCTTTCGATGAGCGTAGAGCAATGTACTCTTATCTCTCATCTATTATTCTTTTTAATTTATGCCTTTTAAAGAGTTAGGTTTTGTGTTTGTGAACTTTATCTGTCAATTGTTTTTTCAATTTTAAATTACTTTTTCAAAATTTTTTATGTGGGTCTATTGAAAATGGTCTCTCTACATGCATTCATGTATATATAAATAGAATAGTCTACATCTGAATCTCTCTAAATCATGTGAAAGTGAGACCCACAATGAGAGGATTTGTTGGTGGTCATGGCAATGTAAGTCATGCTAGTAAATTAGGGCTTTTGTCTTCAGCACATGGGCTGTGAATATTGAAAACATGATCTCATGCTTCTATAACACCGCCTCCGAAAAAGAAAAAAGAAAAATCTAATTTTAAGTCTCTCATACGACCGTATAGTCTCAATGTCGCTAGTTATGTAGACTGGCCGGATGGTAGAGTAGACTTGGTGGTATCTTTGGTCAAGTGTTCGATTCTTGTGAGTGCATCATGCCTACATATTTCTATAGTTATCTATCCCTTTTTTTGGCCTTACATTCAACTACTCTCATGAAGGGATTAGTGCTTTGACCTTAAAGAAAGTTTCAAATGACTTGAACCAACCTACACAATAGACCTAGCAAACGGCTTGCTCAATTTAGTTTCGAATCACATTACTTTTGGTCATATCATCTTTAGGTCGATAAGATTCAGCTTGCATTTGATTTTGGGTCATGTCATTCTTGGTTCAGGTTGATTTTAAATCAAGTTGATATTTAAGCTGCCAACCTTGCAAAGAAGACAATTGTGGAGGAAAGGCTCTAATTGGGCTTAGTTTCTTCGAATTACCTAATTCGATTGTCTGATTGGGTATGAGTTTGATCATTTAGCTCAGTTTGAGAAAGCTTTGCCAGATCTACCAATTAACATTGATAAGCAATCGAGCATATATATGATATTAAATAAATTATATCACTCAACACTTTATTATTTTCCTTTTTCATTGATCACATTTTGGTAGCTCTTAGTGATCTATCTTTTTACATTAACTTGATAAACAAACAATAGGAAGAAAATCAAGTTTACATAGGGACATTAATTATCCAAAAAACTTAGCATTGAGGTTTTAAACTAAACTTGCTTTGTGTTCAATTACGCGAAAGTTAAAGATTTTGCAGTATTTACAACCTCTTCAAAAAATGAATTGTATAGGTTAATTTTGAAATTTTGGATGTTAAAGTATAAATCTATAAATAACCAAAAAGTCAAACCAAGAATTAGGATTAAAAATGAAAAAAGTTGAAAAGTATAGCAATAAAATGGTCAAGATGCAAAAATAGAGTGGGAAAAGTGGGGTGATTAGGAGTAAAGTAATGCAATTAGTGACTCTCAAGTACCCTGAGTTCAATGGTAACTATTATTAGACCCCTGTCTTTTTAAACCTAATTATGGGGTGCCCTATAGTTTTTAGACAATAGATTCTTAGGTCCTTTTTATTATTATTTTGGCCCAAAACTTTTTAAAAATTTCAACTTTGGCCCAAATGGAATACTTTTTGTAATTTTGCTATTTTTTGGGGGGTTTTCAGAAAATATGCTTGTTTTCAATGATTTAGCTTCTTATAATGACTTTAATAGTACTAGTTATCATAATCTAATACTTATAACATAAATATTATATTTTATGTGATAATGAGTCCACCATACTTAGCAAAATAATAAAGTTTAATTAGAGAATTTTGACCATTACCTAAACTTTATCGGCGCTGGACCCTAGCATTCCTCTAACTTCCACTTTACAGAGATTGTTAATCTCAACCATACCTTTCTTAAATTGGGCACAGCACATATATATTTCATTTTCTACCTCAGACCATAGTCATTAATTAAGTTTTATAATTTTAAAGTTAGTGAGACTTTAATCTAGAAATTATAATATTTAAGATATAAGGTTTGATTGAATAACGTTCCCTATTGGGAAACTCCTTTTATTGAAAGCTTGAAAGTGGAAATATTATAATGGAAAGATTGAAGAGAGACTTAAGCTACTAAGATCACCTGAGATGCTTGCTCATAGAAAAATGGAGAATCATGACTTTTCTTTTGCTCAAGTATGCTCAAATGATCATGTCCCTTCTCAGCACTCTACCTCTTCTTTTATGGAAGAGATAGACTACATAGGATGCCCTAATGGCGACAGCATACACTGATATTTTCACATGACTACAACTATCCTCATATGGCTATAGTAGACATCATTATTTTACTAACTTGACACTTGATAAAATAGTACAATAATAAAGCAATAACTTTTCAAAGCCTTTAAGGCCGATAAGACTAGTCATCCATATTGAGATTCTGTATGTTTTCATCTCTAATAATATCTTCAAGTGCATTATCTAGATAATCATCAAAATCTTCCTCAACTTGAAGATGCTCTGGATCCCAATTCATGAAGATATTTCTTTCTTTTTTCTGATTAAAATTTTTCAACTTCAATATCAAAGAGATAATCAAAGATATCTTCTAAAATATCACCTTCTACCTTCATATATTTTTTAAGATCATTATGATAAACGAAAGTAGTGTCCTGCAAGGCATTAATAGTCTTCCTTGTTCAATTAATGCCCATATTTGATGATAAATATTTCAAAAATCATTGACTCTTGCTAAAGCAGAATTACTAACTACTTCTTCTTATTCTGGAAACCATTCTTATCACTGATAATTGGGATCATCTCAATTAACTAATTGAATAAGATAATGGGTTGGTTTAGCTTTTCTATTTTCATACTCAATTACTATGAAATGTACCCCAACAAACAGGCTTCTAATGTATGGAATTTTTTGTTGGACCATCACGAGATGTGAGAATCCAATCTCTTAATCATGCATTGTTGAAACTTAGTCAGCCTTGAGAAGAATGAGTATTTTGGATCTAGGATTTTCATGAGGTAAGCTACCATTCCATATTCCCAGGCTTTTATGATGGAGTCATCTGGAGAGATTGAATTAGCGGGGAATCTAACACCACTAACTCTAGATCTATCAGGAAAAAGGATTGTAGCACTCCATGGCTTCCAAATATCATGAGAGTAATAATGATAGTAGTCAATGCGGGCTGCATACCAATCGTTGAACCATTTTCCTTGAACATGAGAATTTATTTTTTCTTGAATATCATAAGGACACCTTAGTTAATTCATGTCTAACTATAAAAGGCTAAATCTTTGTGGTATTTAGATGGGCTAAAGACAATAGACCAAAGCCTAATCTATTTTTCCTATGGAATTTCAAAATATCCATAAGGATTTTGCTGGAAGGACAAATATGTTCTAATAGTAATGGCATTTTATTTTGAATTTTCTTCTTTTCTAGCAGGAGTCCTCCTCTAATGATCACCATTGGCAAGCTCACAAGTGAAACTATCTACTAGAGAATTCTTCGATCCCTATATATGTTCAATAAGGAAAGAAAATTTGTTAGGCCACAATCGTCAATGCAGGAGTCACCCTTGCACTTGCATGCTTGATAAATTCTTTGTCACAAAACCGAGTATCCCTTTGTAATTAGTTCAAATAAGAAAACGTTTCGGGACTTAAATAATTTAGAACTTTTCAATGCCCCTTATGACTACAAGGATTTCTATTTCCATCATGAGATAGTTACATTTTACTTTATTAAAACTTCCACTAAAATATTTATAGAGTTTTTCTCTTTCTTTAATTTTGAGCACTGCACTTCAGTGCTCATTACTATCATCTGTCTCAAGGAATTAAAATTATCTCCTCCATTAGACAAATTAAGAATAGGAAGATTTTTACGCATTTTTTAAAGTTTTGAACAATATTTGAATTGCTAGGGGTCCATGTCCAATTTCCTTCTTTCTTGAGTTTTTGTTGCAATGGTTTTCTTAATTTAGCTAGATATTTAATGAAATTTAAAGATAGGTCAGATATCCAAGAAACCTTTCTAATTGCTTCCTATCTTCAATCTTCTTAGGAAAATTTTCTATTTTTAGGACGATTTGTCCGATTTTTATTTCTAGACCTAAAAACTCAATTTCTTATTTAGCATAAATGCATTTGTTCTTACTAAGAATAATACCAGACATTATCTTTGTGTTGTTGTATAGTCTTAGAAAAGACAAGACTATCATCAATGCAAACTAGACAATAGTGATTAAGAACATTGAGGGGCACTAAAAGCAGTTAAAGAATGCTTTATTCAATGCTTTATTCATCTATTTTTATCTACCATATCCACTTTTGTAAACCATTTTTGAGAACTAAGAAGCTCCTCGAATTCTATTAAAAAGGACTATTTTGTTAGGAATATAATAACCATCAAAGACAGTATTATCGTTAAGTTTTTCGTAATTGATTACAATTCTAGCTTTTCTCCTTTTCTCTTCAACATGATTTCTTGCCATAGAAGCTGGACTGGTGTACGGACTCTTACTATTCTTGATTAAACCTTTATCCAAAAGTTCTTTGATTTGTATATTAAATTCTTGGATATCCTAGTATGTATGCACCATTTGTTTAACTTGGATAATAACGTTAGAATTTAACAAAGTAATCTTTGCAAATGTCTTATCTTTATTCCAAAATTTTAGAGGATTATTAGAGTATAGTTCTTTAATAATTATTCTTGTTGTTCAGCAATCTACTCTTTAATATATAACTTAAGTAGTGAGATTATTAGTGCCAGCTCACATTGTGCAGGTATTACCTTCTCACCACACTGGCTATGTGTGAACTCAATCTTCTAATGAATTTCAATAGGAACTGAGTGACCATTAAGTATAAATATTATTTTGTTTATGATCTGTGTGCATAGACAATATAGCCTCTAAAAATTATTTACAATAATTATATCATGAGAGGGTTGATTGGTGACCTATAAAACTAGTATAATGCATATGACTCCTCTTATCTCTATGGATAACCCTTCTATGGCTCTGTTATGGCTCATTATACTATTGTCAGCTATCCTACTTGTTAAGGATTATTAGTTTTTTCCCACATAAATTCTGAAAATAAAGATCTTTTTTTAAAACAGATAGAACAACGACTACATATGTAGGCACACAATTCATATCTATTATATCCCTCTAAATATACATTTATTGGGATATAGATGCTAAAAGGATTTGTGTTGGTAACTTTTCTATTTGGACTCATGCTTCGATCTACAGTGTGTCTAGCATATTCAAAACTTATTCTACTTATTTTATTAGTCATACTACTTGTATCATCTTCTTTAAGCTCTTCTTCAGTTGATGAAGACCCTTTTCCCCAATCTGATCTACCACTCGTACTTCTTAATAATTAGAATTTAATGGTAATTTTACTATTTTCATTAATTTTTATTACATTTTTATTATTGATTTTTGTGAGATTGGCAAAGCTAGATATCTAAGACCTATCGATTTTTATCTCCTTTGGATTGGATTTTATCATTTGAATTTTTGGCATTGGAGTAGGACTTTCAAACTTTTCTGTCTCTATCATTGTTACCTCAGTCTTTGGATTGATAGTGTTATCTAATTGTAGATTATTTTCCAAAATATCCTTAGTGGGTATCCCCCTCTTTTCATATCCATCCTAACTGTTTTTATCTTAAAGACAAGGAAGTTTTTGGCAAATTCATCTTTTAGCCTTACATAATATCCAAGTCAGCAATTGAATCCTACGGATCCATTGCATAAATTGGTATTAATCCCTATGATAATTTGATTTGTACATTTGCTATGCCTGATATCACAGAACAAAGCATAAAGATTAATACCTTTACCATAATATTGTAAAGGAGTGATTTGTACTTGAACACTTCTGACATGGGTATACCTATACCTTCTATCTTTGTTATGCTTAAAGATATTTTCCCAATTAATGAGATTAACTTCTCCCACATCATGCGCATAGTCTTTTATCTCTAAATCTTCTTTCATCATTTCATATGCGTCCTTACTCTTTAATTGAAAGATGAATTTTTTATAGATAATGTATTTCTGAATTATAGGAAGGATCCAATCTCCTTTGACTTTTTCATTCTCATTATCTATAAGAAATTCTTCTTTTTGAAGATCATCAAGACTAATTAAGCTACTTTGCATCATAAGACTAGTCTCTTCATAATTACTTTCCCATATTCATCTTTTAGTATAGTCTCAATCATTCCCTTGTTTTTCAGCGCTGCATCCAAGGCTTCTTCCTCGCTAAGTTCAAAATAATCTAGACTATCCAAAATTCCAATAAGCTTGTTATTCTTTCTATTTTTGCATTTGTTTGCATAATGGCCTCATTCTCCGCATGCCTAACACTTACAGTTATTTCTCCTGGCAGCACAATAAGTGACTTTCCTAAAAAGTCCTTATTTTCTAGGTCTTGTTTTGCTATAATATTTTCTTTTATATTTCTTTCCTCCTTGCATGTTAAAACTCTTTTTCTTATAGAATTTCTTTTTTATTTTCCTCTCAGGTTCCTTTCCCCATTGGTGAAGATTATCTGAACTGGCTAGAAATTATTTCTTCATTTTCTTTTGCTTTTGGAGATCGAGACATAGGCCATTGACGACCCATTTTCTTAGATAAGATGTTCTTGTACTAAGGGTATCAATGGCATCAGCTTTCTCAAGCCATGCAATGTACTTTTCATTGATTATAGAATTGATCGGATATGATAATTTCTCATAAAATATACCAAGATTAGTCATTATTACCAAATTGTAATAATATTCACTAAATGTAGTAATATAATTCTGCAGATATCTCATATCCCATAATTCTATCTTGTTAATCTTTCTTTGCCATTCTCTAACTTTTTTCTTCGGAATCAAGTTTAACTCTGATAAATTTAGTTTTGATTTCCTTACATAACTTTTTGAACATAGCAACTGGTGTTTCTATCATTCTTAATATATTTTTATCTTCCTTATCTAATGAGTCATACCGGTTAGCTATAGTGCCAGAAAAGCTATGCTTGATATAGTTTAGAAAATTTTCATATCTCTTGTTTTTTAACTATTACGCCTATGATTTTGTTTAATTCTTTTGAATTTTGTTCTTTATCAAACATACTCTGTAATTCTTCAAGATTATACTGCTTATACAGTTATACTCCATCCTCTTCTCCTTTCTATGCCTTCTAAGATGATTTTTCAACCGATTTTTCTCCTTTTTTTAATTTTATATTATGCAAAGGAAATGGATTTTTTTAAGATTTGGAAAGGATATTTATGCTAAAATAGAGTACCAACACTTAAATCAGAATTTTCACTATGTATAATCTCGTTGGTTAAAGAATGATAGATTACCAAAAATTGCTTCTTAATCTCCTTAACGTCAATTTTAATTTTTGCTAATTCGACTTTTAACTCCAAAACTATATCAGTGATATAATTTAATTGCGGTCCTATTGAAGTGGCTCCTTGTAGTGAGTGCATAATACGTGAATAACTAGAAGCAGGACAAGTAGGGGAAGATTCAAGTATTAAACAGAGTTAATTAGCTTAATTAAATATTAATTAATCTTAATTATGTTAATTATTTTTGGTCATTTGGCTCTGAAATTAGATTAAAGAGGGCCTCGAGTAGTACTTATGAGAGAAATTCTACATGCACAAAATTAAAATTTTCGAAAGTAGGTTCTTAAGGATTGGTGTAAAATATCCAAATATGAAAAGTTATGGGCATTACGCATGAATTAAAATAATTGAATTGGGCACAAAAATAGTTTGCAAATACTTATGGGGTCCTTTCTATTAGTTACCTTATAAGTCAAGATACCTTATAATTAGTTTTAAAAATCGAGGGTCATTAAAATAGTTCACACAAAACTGGAGGTACCTCTATATAATTTATTGAAAGTAATGCTAGCAACAAGGGTCAAACCCATTCAATGAGATCATGCAGCATAAGTATACATACCACTTAGGCAACTATTTTTTATTAACAATTTCATATGACATGTTCCTTTATTATTCAATCAAATTGTGAAGCCTTTGAACCATTTTTTAAAATCCCAAGATAGAGTTCAACTGCTAAATGTTTTTCCTTCTAATTTTGGAAAATATTTGCTATGAAATTTTCCCCCACCCAAAAAACCAAAGTTTACTATATATTTTTAAATTTTCTATTCAAAATTTTGAAAATTTGTTGTGCAATTTTATCCAAACAATTTTTCAAGCCCTATGAATTTGATATATACTCATACAAATATTTCTTACTTGAATTTCAAATTAGCCCGTGAATAATGGTAAATAACATTCAATTTTTTGGCCACAAAATGGGGTTTCCTGTGGCAAATTTTAAAACTAGTCATGTGATACCTTTTCATAGAAAATTTTAAAGCTTGGCCATGAAAGATTTATACCGTGACAAATGACGTGGAATATTTTCAGTCACAAAACTGAGTTTTTAGTGGCAAACTTTGAGAAATGACCACGTAATTTTCTCGTTATAGCAAAATTTGCAAATAAGACATGAATACTTTTTTCCTGTGGCTAATTTTGCAATTAGCCGCGCAAAAATTGTTTTTATGGCAAAATTTCTTAGGATGCCCATGTATTAATTATCGATGCAAATTCTTTCCACCAAAAGTGCCTTCTTGTGGCCAATTTTGTGGCCCAAGTGAGCTATTGTTATAGTGCAATTCTAAAAATCTTGAACCTGGTTAAATTAGGACCAGCACTAGTTCCCAGTTCTCAGGGCCCGATCCTAACGGAGACCGAGATTGCTTCTAGGAAAAATGATCGGGTATTCGATTGTGCTCACCCCTATTTCCAGTGAGTATATCAAACCATCACCTGTGATCGAGATAACTCATCTTAACCTTGGATACTTGCCAGTTTAACAAATGCTTACATTGGCGTGTGATTTAATTGAACTATCACGCTCGGCTAGACCTCGTTTTAAGGGGGTAAGGCAAGTTCAGATGCAATGCCAATGCCCTATCATTTTTGTTGCCTATCATGAAATTTATGAAATAAGTTTGGACACTAGGTGGACGATCCAATCCTTGCATCAGTGTGTCATTTAACCAAATGATCGCGCTCGATTAAATCACTTCCTTAAGAGGGTAGGATGAATTTGATTGCAAGGCTGACGTCGTATCATTCTTGTCGCCTATTAAGGCATTCGTGGGATAAATCCAGACATCAATCGAAAGAGCTGATCTTATATCAGCATTTTGTATAACCGAGCTATTGCGCTCATTTAGACCCCTTCCATAAGGGGTTGGGACAAGTTTGGTTGCAAGACCGACGTCCTATCGTTCCCATCTCATATCAAGGAATTCATGGGAAGATTCCAAACTCTAGTCGGATGAGCTGATCCTTGCATCAGTACATCCGTTCATCAATCAGGTTTGTCGTTAAGTTTTTATTGCTTCTTTCCGACTTTAGAGCATTCACTTGCTCTTTTGTGCTAAAATTTTACACTGCTAAATTTACCATTTCTTCACTTTCCATCCCTTTTCTCCCCAAAATCTGACAAGAAACAATCAGAAGAATAGATACAAAGAAACTAACATTGATTGAAATTCATAAGTAATAAAATCAGGGGCCAGCCGAACATATAACCGACATACTACATTGAAACAGGCCTTTCTTAAACGTAGGCTATCTGATCTACACTTTGCCTACATCATATATAATACTTCCTTAGGTTGTTGTAGTGCGAAGTCCTTTATACATCATCTCCCTCCAATGTTGCAAGTCTAAATATTATAGGGCGAACTTTTTCAATGATCATGTGTGGCCCTTCCCAATTAGAAGTGAGTTTCCCTTGGATTGCCTCTTTTCAAGTAGCTTCTATCTTTCTTAGGACTAGGTCGCCATCCCTAAGGTTCACTATTGGACCTTGCCAATGTAGGACCAAGTCATCCTAATCCTAGCTATCTCCTCCTTGACTTATGCTTCCCCCCCACCATGGGTAGTAAGTTGAGTGCTTCCTATAGTACTTTGGCTTTATAATCCTGTTAAAAGGTGGTCATTAATAGGTATATATGGAGACTTCTACTAGAAAACACAGCTTCGGAGCCGTAAACAAGCATGAATGAGTCCTCAATGATAGCAATCTTCTCAGCTGTTCGAAAGGACCAGAGTATGGATAGGAATTTGTCTGCCTACAATCCCTTTGCATCATTCATTTGGTGTTTAGCAATAGCTGTGAATCTTTTTTGAATACTGTATTGGGCACAATAGTCTCACACCTTGTCGGTGTTGAACTGGAGACCATTATCAAAGACCATTGCCTTTGGGACCCTGAATCTTGTAATGATGTTCTTCTAGATGAACCTCTAAACTTCCCTTTCAGTACTGGATGCCACAACTTCTATTTCTACCCACTTAGTGAAATAATCAACAACCACGAAGAGAAACTCGCATTGCCCCGATCCCTTTGGGAAGGACCTAGTACGTCTATGCCCCACTTTATAAAAGGTAACAGGGAATGCATTGTGGTGAGATGGGTGGATGGCTGGTGCTATAGGGGCATATCACTAGCACATTTCACATTTCCTTGGGTCTGGGGGGGATGCATTCTTGTGAGATGGATGAATGCATCTTCCATGTTGCTCGGCTGAAGCGGAAAGTATTACCATCGTATTTGTGGCCTCTTCTTGACCTTGTTTGGTTGAGAGGTCTCTGTTTTAATGACTTAAGCTCATGTAGTAGCATTATCGTGCTATGGTTTGGTCTCCACAAGGCTTTCCCACCTTGCTATCATCCTGTTCAAACTGTATGAGTAGAAAGTATGGTGCCACTACTACTTTGATAGCATTAAATATTAGATGTGAAGGATAACATTGTACGCCATTAGGAGATCCACAACTAAAAAAATTGCTTCAATTGTTCCAGAACTTCTCTTTTCCCCCTCTCGGATAAGCAACCTCTTGGTTCCCAACAATAGGTTGCTTGCCCTCTTAACCCTTGAGTGGGAGTTTCTACAGCTTCCTGATCTTTCTTATAGTATTATAACTTTTTGAGGTAAGCAAGGGTACCGATATCAACAGAACTTCCCGTGTCCACAAGAATTAGTCGCACCTTGGTGATTGCAATGTTGAGTTGCATAACCAATGTATCATTATAAGGTCTGTAAAGGACGTATATCTTTCGGACCGAACATCATGGTTGGCCTTATAAGGGGCTTCAACCTCTTAGTAGCCAGAACTTGGCTAAGCTTCCGAATCTAGGCTTTCCTGTATTTGACATTTACTTCCTTGTTGTTAACTCCTCTAACTATGGTTGCTATCACCTCTATGTCACTATCAGTATCATTGTCCTTCTTTTCACCAGGGTTGTGAAGAACTTGGTTGTCTCCCCTGTCCTGCCTCGAGAAATGGTTAAGCTTGCCCTTAGCTAACTATCTCATAGAGAGTCCTCTTAAGCTTGCAACACTTGAAGGTAGTGTGCTCATGGTCTTTATGATATTCACATTACTGGTTCATTTTTCTGAATTTGGCTAGAGTACCAGGGGTCTTTGCCCTTTTCAACATGGGGTTACCTTTGATCTCAAAAAGGATGTTCCTAGGTCTAGTATGGGAGCATTCGGGCTCATCCTCCTTCTTGGGATGTTCATCTAACTTGGGGTGTACCTCTCTTCTCCCCCCTATTTCAAGTGTCATGACGAATGAAGTTATCTTAACACATATCTCTGTAGCTTGTATGAAGTCTTGGGCCTTATGTAAGACCTCAGCTAATGTTGTAGGTTTACCTTCTATAAGGGAGAATTTGAACCATCTGGGAACTAGCCTATTAAAAAAGGCTGTCTAGGCTACCCTATCTTATAAATCAGGGATTAGGACGATTTCACAATTGAACCTATCCACATAGTCTTTCAAATCTTCTCCCTCACTTTGTCATATCTTGGTAAGGTGGAAATTAGTTCTCCTCTCTCTTACTCATGATAAAGTGGGTGCTGAATGACTCATAAAGCTGGAAGAATATGATGATACTTCTGTTGGGGAGGTTGTTAAACTATTTCTGAGCGATTTCGTTCAACGTGGCAAGAAGTATCAGCAGCAAATAGCATCATCAACATCTTAGACATATATTTGTACCATGTAGAAATCCAGATGATCGTCCGAACCAGTAGTACCATTGAAGGGGTCGATGGTAGCCATTTTGACATTCCTAGGGCGTGCCACCTCCATAATCCCTCTACTGAAAGGGGTCAAGAGGGTAGGGAAAGAGCCTCTTTCTGACAAGCCCCAAATCCTGAGCATTGGTAGCCAAGGATGGTCGATTTTCACCAATAAAAGAGAGTCATGGTGTTTAGATGATGCCCCCTGCTTTTGTCCCCTCTTAGCCCTAACTTTTTGAAGACATGGCTAGCGCTATGGGGAAGTTGAGTTTCAATTTTGGTTTATCCAATAGACTTGGCTAGTGAAGAAGCTCTTTGTATGGATTTCCTCACTCAGAGTAGAGGGGTCTCAAGGATTCCTTCTATGCCTCACACCATCCAGCGTCCTTGCTTTTGGATGTGTAAGGAGCTATGGCCAACCGAGAGAAAGGGATGTTGTTGTGAGCTTTCTTAAGGGCCTGCTTGGCTTCGATGATCCTTCGAGCGTCTCCCCACTTAAGGTGTTTGGTTCTCCTTCAGGGCATTCGTTCCGCATCTGCAGGTAGGGGGGACTATAAATCCCGGAATTGGCTCATACTCAAATCCTTGAATGGGCTTCGGGTCATGCTTAACAGCCTTCATCTTTTCACATACTCCTCGAATCAATGCCTCTTACACTTGCTTAAATGCTTCCCCTAAATGTTCTGGGATGATGCACTGAGTACTCACCCAAACTCTGATCCAAGGGGTCGCCTTGCTCCCTTGATGGACTCTCATCTGTTTTGCATCTTTCCTTATTTCCTTGTTTTGATGTTTGGATCGGTTATCAACCATTTTCTCGATTCCTCCCTCCATATGACGTTAATCTATTTCGAACAAAACTTGAGTAGTGGGAGAGAAGTTTGTACTTATGTTTGGTCGACATTTCACCTAGCTGGCAGAGGTGAGGTATCTCCTCCTCGATGACCTACAGGAAGGTTGACCCAGTGTGTTTTGCCCAAGGAAGATCCCTCTAAAGCTCAAGTCAGCCTTAGGAAGAGAGGTAGTAAAAGAGGAGAAAAAGGTTAGACACAGTTTACTTGTTTGGATATGGGTCGTTAATATGTCATGTCGTGAATAGTGAAAAGTTTTCATAATGATGCAAGTTAGGGTATTTGTAGCCTTGGGGTCAATTCCCAACAGCAAGGTGGTCATTCCTCAATATGATGGGGAAATGAGCATTATATCCCTTTTGATTCCTTCACTCTCCTCAAAGATCAACCTTTAACCTTTGTTGAGTTGGTATTCACCATGTGTTGGCTGCCCATTGGTAGTAAACCTGGCAAAACTGATCCAAAACTCAAACCAAACAACCCGGACCCATACTCGACCCGACATCCGAAATATCCTCACCCGAAAGTGAACCCGAAACCTGAATTGACCCGAACCGAACTATACCCGATTCAAAAATTTTCATAAAGTTGCTTGTTTTTGCATGACAAATGTATTGGACCAAAAATTAATTGACCCGAAATCAACCTAAATCGAAGTTCACCTGACCCAAACCGATTCGACCCGAAATGTCGCTTAATCTGAAACATGACCTAACCCGAACTTAACATGATCCACACCTGAATCGAATGACTCATTTGCCAGGTCTAATTGGTAGGGTCCTAAATACCCCAATCACCTTTAAATACATTTTTTTTGAAAAATTTCATGTGAATGTTACTTTAAAATTTTGAATTTGCTGTATAATTCAATGCCATTTTTTAAATAATGCTAAAAATAGATCAGTTTTTTATTATAAAACAACTAGATAAACACTATATAATTTAGTGTCTTAAAGAGTTTTCAAATAGGATTAGTTAAATGTAGACTTTTATTTTTCTGACATTTGTTATACAGGGACTATATAACTTTTTAAATATAATTAAGATACGATGATAATGCAGCCTTTCATTAGTTAATCTTACCAATGTCATTTTATCACGATCACATTTTTTTAATCTTCATGTGAAAACTTAGAAAATCACCCCAAAAGGGCAAATGTTGCTTTGGTCTAATGGTGATCACTGCACATGAGGGAATATTTTTGTGAACTCATGGATATTTGCCGTAATGCGTCAATCTTCGTATAATTAATTAATGCAATTAAATAGAGAAAACGCATCACAAATAGATATGATAACCGAGTGACCAAGGCAAATTAGTTTACCCACTTAATGACGGGGGCATTTTTGGTCTTTGAAAGAGATTTGCCTGGGAAGAGTATAAATTAGTCTGCCCGCTTAATTCGGCTCTCTCAGGAATACAAAGTTATTGTTTCTTTTCTTCATGGGATCACCGTCGTGTCAAATTTTGGCTTAAAGAAAGTGATTGATAATCCGTGAGTTTTATTGACTATTCTTTAAAAAAATGATTCATTTTACTTTTCTTTCTTTCATTATTAGATGTTGTAAGATTTAATTATGATTTATTTTTTACTTGAGTTCTATTTCATTTCTTGTTAGATAATGTATGATTGAGTTATGATTTGTGATTTGATTAGATGTTTCATATGGGCAAGTTAATATATATCCTTTTTTCTCGGAGATAATATGATTTAATATATTTGTAAAATCAAAGTCATTTCCCATCCCCCCTAAAAAAGGAAAATCAATAACAAAAATACAGAATAAAGAAACGAATGCAAAAATAAATGAAAATAAAAATAGACTTATATAACTCAGTAGAATTGAACTATTGAAGTAATCAAATTAGCAATACAACATCGCGTAATCAAATGTTTAATTATGATTTATTTTTATTTGAGTTATATTTCTTTCCTTATTAGACAATGTATGATTGAATTCTGATATGTGATTTGATTAGATGGTTTATATAAGGAAGTTAATATGTATCTATTTTTTTAATATAATATAATTTAATATATTTGTCAAATCAAACCCCTTCCCTCTCCCCCCAAAAAGGGAAATGAATAAAAAAATATAGAATAAAGAAACAAATATAAAAATAAATGAACATAAAAATAAATGCATTAAGCTCACTTAGTAGAATTGAACTATTGAAGTAATCAAATTAGCAATACAACATCGTGTCATAAAAGTGGATGCACTCATTATGTGTAATGATTTCATTTTCTAGTTATAAATATAATTACATCTACTGTCTTTGATATTTAATGTTTAAGTTTGATACACTAAAAGATGATTGAGCAAAAATAACTTTTAAGAACAATAAACCAATTGTTTCTTTTTTTAATTTGGATCCCCTTATTTCAAATTTTGGCTTAAAGAAGGTGGTTGATTATTTGTAAGTTTGACATACAGCACGAAAATAGAAAACAAAAGCAATAAAAATTTGATTGACTATTCTAAAAACATGATTTATTTTAGTTTTATTTCTTTTATTATTAGATGTCGTAAGATTTAATTATAATTGAATTGATTTGAGTTCTATTTCTTTCCTTGTTGGATAATGTGTGATTGAATGGTGCACTCCCCTAATCCTATACTAATTTAGGACATACAATGTATAACACAATGCCACATGGATGCAAAATATCTATAGACACTTTATAATTATAATACAGATACATTCGACAGGTGTACTACCTAACCCTAAGCAATTCTAAAATTTAAAATCTAACAGAGCTGTACAAACAATTAGTAATTAGCATTAAAGAGGTTTAAGGTTTATCCCCGTTCTCTAACAACTTTCCAAAAAAAATGGTCACATGAAATGTGTATTTTTAACTAAAAATCCAACCACTCTTCACAAATAAACATGTATAAGTTCTAAAATATAGTGGTCTCTGCAATATCATAATAAATAAGAATATAACGTAAGTAATCTCTCACATAAGTTGTAAAAGGCCCCCTTAGACCCGTAAAATACTGCATATCGATAACGCACAGCAAAAAATATCTGAACCCTAACTGAAGAAGGTTGTATTACAGTAGCATAACAAGTTACATAAAACTGCTACTTATGCTTTCTTCAATATAGAACATTTTACTCCTTGAAAACAAGACTTAAAAATATAAAGACAATTACACCCGTAAACTACAAACAACCCTAAGTAGACGACACAGCTTGAAAATTACTCAATGAAAATTAGACTTCATAAATTGGAAATGTGAATATGGTATAGGTAATCTCTTGAATAAATTAGAAAATAGTATACTAAGCTCGGTAAATACTTCATGCATTTTGATATTACAAAAAAGTTTGACCTATAATTGTTGATAGTTATACAATAGATAGATTACAAGTAACATAAATAACTAAGCAGCCAACAAAACATAAATTAAATTAGACAAGATTTTTCCTTAATAGATTTTCGATGTATATTTTGGGAGCTAAAAAATCCTTAAACAATCCTTCATACAATCATATGGAGGCACACCAAGTAGTCAAAGAATTGGAAATGGACTAGAAAATGGGCTAGCTCGACTTAACGCAAGATAGAGGAGACAACCATGCGATGCATATAAGAACGTGAATAATATCAAGCGGAAGCCAGAGCATTACGATTGACCATATCCCGTGTTGCAACAAACACTAATATTCTACAAATTGAACGAATAGTCTACAAATTGAACGTATGAACTCTACACTATGCAGAAATCCTCTACATAGAGATTTTACAGAGCAATGGTCTTTTATAAAATTATGGTTTCATGTGGCTACTGCAAAGCTACTATGTGGTTTGGTGGAAAGATTAGAAGCAGCAGCATTTCTCAATCGTGATTCACCTTATGTTGGCAAAATGGGTGAGTTATATAGCCAAGGTTGTCTCCAGATCCTCTACCTCTAGATACATTACTAAATGATCCAAGTTTAATCCAACATATTAGGGCTTACAGGTTAATGTTGTCACTTACTTCAATGGGTGGGTCGGTTGACTACTTTGTAATGGATGGCCATGGACCGTACTCCTTTTGCATAAGTGGGCAAAGCTACCATCATATTGATTGTTTACTCCCATAACAGGGAAAAAAGCTAAGATTTGCTCAATTATACATCTATGGTATGCATGATGAAGTGCAGAATTGATGTAGGGCTCTAAATAGCCCCCAAAATGTTAACGGGGTTGATTTCGAAATTTTGGAGGCATTACAATGCAAGCTTGATTTAGTAAATCCTTATGTGAAGTAATTTTGAAACATTTGGGATATGCTATATGCCAACAACGTTGTTGACTTAAGAATTTGAATCATCGAAGCATGAATAGGGGAGCCAACATACAAGGCCCACAATATATGAAGTGATAGCTCTCAGAGTGGGTGGTGAGCATACTGATGAAGGGAGCCTAGACATCATTATTTGCAAAATAAATAAAACGTTACAACGCATATATAAAAAAAAAAAACCTCACCTGTCCTATATGCCTTTCTAAAACCCTTTTTTATTTCCATATGGAACCGATGCTTGGTCGGAATATATTCCATGTGCTGAAGGGTCGAGCAGTAGTGGATCGTTTATTGGAGTATGAGAGTTCTATGCATTCCTAATACAGTATCGGGTGAATGAGTGGAACATTATACTTCATCGTGGCCAATTATTTAATGATTTATTGTTGATTGTTATGTTGTTGTTGAGGCATGGAGATTGAACTACATATAATGTTACTAAGGTACAATCTGAGCAAATTTGTACAGTGATCTATAAGATGCAGTTACTACTAGAGAAAATGATCCTACTACTGTTAGGAGGAGGTTTGTATTGTCTGCAATCTTCAAGGGAGGCATATTACATGAGGCAACACTTTCTTAATGCGATGGCCATATGTTGCCAATTGGGCTATGCAGATCTTTTGTGATGTTTACTTGCAATCCCACTTGGTTAGAAATTATAGAAGCATTATCCCAATAACTAGAATAATATACCAATGATTGACCTGACAACATTGCCATGCAAAACTAAGAAATTTAATTTGGTCTTTCACTTAACGAGCAAATTCCTTAATTTTCAACATACATATGGTTATGTATTTTGTTACTTAACTTTGTGATGTCTTCTATTCACATATATACATGTTATTGAATTCAAAAATAATGCTTATCACATGCTCATATTTTGCTTACCTTAGCAAATGAGAATAAACTAACTTCTACAAAAGATATTGATGATATTATATGCACTGATATGCCTAATAATGTTAGTAATCCTGTAGGATATAAAACAGTTGCAAGGAACATAATACACGACCCATGTGTAATAATTTTCTTATGCCCATTCATAGATGGTAGTAAGTGCACACAACATTATCCAAAGACCTTCTCCAGTGACACTATCACTGAATAGAATGGTTTTATCGAATATAGGCATAAAGAAAACGATAGAAGTATAACAATTCGTGGTATCAACATTGATAACAGATGGGTTGTACCATACAATCGTTTTTCTCTATGTAATAAATGTTGAGTATTGCACTCAGAAGAAGGTTATTAAATATCTTTATAAGTACATGCACAAGGGACCTGATTGAGCAATTTCTGTTATTGAAGATAATGATCAAAATATTGAGAACGGAGTTGGTCCTCGATATGGATGAGTTGATAAGATGCAACAGTATTTAGATTGTCATTATGCCTCACTCATTGATGCAATTTGGAGAATATTTAAGCATACCATAATGCATTATTATCCATTTGTTTAACTGTTACTGTACTACTTACGAGGATAACAGTACATTGTCTTAAGTGAACGCTATGAACTTTATGATGTGGTCAATGAAGCACAAGAGAGGGCGAAAATGCTCATCGAAAGGTTTTGTGCAAATATGGCATAGATGAGTGCAAGAAGATATATATATATATATATATATATATATATATATATATATATAGATATAATATATAATATATTATATATATATATATATATATATATATATATATACACACACACACACATGCACACACATATACCTATATAATATATATAATATATATATATCTATATATATATATATATATATATATATATATATATATATTATACATATATATATATATAATATATATACATATATATATATATATACATGTATATATATATAATATATATATATATATATATATATATATATATATATATATATATATATATATATATATATATATGTATATATATATATATATATATATATATATATATTATATATATATATATATATATATATATATCTATATATATATATATATATATATATATACCATATATATACATATAATATATATATATATAATGTGTGTATATATATACATATATATATATATATATATAATATATATATATATATATATATATATATAATTTTGGGCTAATTACATATGGAATAAGAGCTTTAAGAAATAGACTATGAGATAACAAAGCGTTTGTATAGGTCAGTTACCTTATGCTCATCCTAACATGGGGGAAAGATATTGTCTCATAATGTTGTTGCATACTTTCGAGCTGCGACATGTTATTAGTTCAATGTTCAAAGAAGCTTGCTTAGCACTTGGGTTGTTGGATGAGTGGCATAAAGTATTGACATAAGCATCAACATGGGCAACTAGGGCTGAACTAAAGAATATGTTTTGTTCAATGCTTATGTTCTCAGAAGTGATGCAACCTAATCAATAGTAGGAACCACGTTGGGAAAATTTCACTAACGACCTTCCTAGCAAGTTACAGTGAGAGCAAAGAAACCTCTAATTGGAGATAAGTACAAAACAAAGGGAAAACCTCATATTATATGAGCTTGAGTTAATTTTGAATGGAAATGAAAGGTCATTAAGGGACTATTCTCTTTTACCTTCTCCTAAAGTGTTGCGGTTAACATGTAATATACTTATCAGCGAGCAACTTGACATGATATCTCAATAGAGAGAGTCAGCCTTGATATGTATCTTCGAATATTAAATTAGGATCAAATGCAAATTTTCTAATCAATAACTACTTCATATGAACGTAAAGAGGAAGGCTACTTATTTATTTATGTTAATGGTGGGATAGGGAAGACATATCTTTAGAAAGATCTAATTGCTTATATCAAGTCAAAAGGCTTAATAGTGCTCTCAATGGCATCCCCTAGTATAGCCACTTTATTGCTACCTGTGGGAAAAACAACTCATTCGATGTTCAAGATACCAATTGATGTAAATGAGACATCTATTTGCTCGATTTTAAAACAATTTGAATTATTAGAACTAACAAGGGAAACATCATTGATAATATGGAATGAGGCTCATATCCTACGACTTATCGCTACCATTTAAAGTTGTTGAGTGCACCTTAAGGGATATTTGTTATAACAATCAACTGTTTGGCGAGAAATTCCTCATTTTTGGAGGTGATTGTAGACAACTGCTTCTAGTAACAAAGGATATTCGAGTAGATATAGTTACAGTGCAATCTCAAATGCAATATTTTGGCCTCATTGTGCTATATATAAGACATCTCAGGCTTAATATGACACTAATGCATTCAAACTTAAGTCATGATGAACAAGCACATTTGAGGAGTTTTACCAAATGGACCTAAACGTTGGTAAGGGTTCTATACAAGGGTATCTAATTTAGCAAGTAGTGAGCCAGATTGGATAGAAATTCTTGAAGAATTCATGATCAACAACGACAACAATGGTCTTACAAATTTGATAGAGTTTGTGTGACTGAGTTTAGTTGGAATATCTCGCATCACTTCATCTTCAAGGTTAAAGCTTTGATTTGCATCAAAAAGAGTATGTTTAATAATATGATAAAAAATATCATCTACCATGAAATTTTTAATGATATTCCTGAGCTTGTTAGTCCTATTCCATATATTAAGAAGTTTTTATCAGTGGAGTTATTACATGTTTGAAATTAGTGCTTTATGTTTACAATTACACTTTGTTCACTAGATCTTAGGCTAATCTATATGTTTTCATCTCTTACTTTATGATTACAGACATGACAAGTTTAGTACACAATTTTGTGTCAATGTGTACCATCAACCCTTGTAATAGGTCTATGACAGTAATTTTTCAACTCATGAGATTAATAACGATTCAAACATACGAAGACGCAAAATTTGGAAAATGATATTCGTGGACTATGAGGTATTGGTGTCATTTAAGTTCTTAAAATTAGACCAATATGTATATGTATATTGATTATCAAAGCATCATATTGTTTTTTAGGGTGATAATATATTCAACAGCATAGAAGGTGATGATAATGTTAACCGATGGTTCTCAATGCTCAAAGCCAGCAAAGTTTACCACATCCCGAGCTATCAATTGTTATTGCAATAGATGGAGAAATGAATATGGTCAACAACAATTTGAAGTTAGCTTTCACACCAAGAACGAGACGTATTGGCATCATTCGTCATTGCCCTAATATTCCCTACCAGCACTTACCACCTTTTGTGTCATTCATCAATGTCCCGCAGCGTCTATGATCACTACTAAAGAGCGGTTTCGACCTGACCCTTCCTTTCTGCATCGACAGTAAATTTTCTGGGATAGAAGTATCTATACGCTTTTTAGGGTTGATACATATCATGTCCATTAAAAGGGTCCAGATTGTACACATTGGCAGCTGCACTCAAATTTTAGACACTGCCAAATAAAATCTTTTTAATGAAAATATTAAAATAATTGGAGGGATTTTCTTCAATCTAGAAAAACCGAATAGAAGAAAAGGGCCCTGTAGAACTAGAAAATTTTTTTTAAAAAAAGCTCTCAGTCGCTAAAGAGAGAAAAACCCTTGCCAGAAGAACCCTTACTCCCCTCCCAACCTTCGATCTTTTTCTCCTCTTGCCGAAAGCACTCGGTAGATCACTGGTGTAATATCCTTCTATCATTTTCTTCTCTTTTCCAGTAACTCCCTCAATTTTAATTCATGCCTTTTTTGATTATGTATGCAATCTCTTCTACAATTTGGATGGTAACCAGGCGATGACTGATAGGCTACGCACTAGGGTTTGTTGCAATTTTTATGAGATGTTTTGTTCATGTGTCAAACTCTCCAATGCATTGTTATAAGGCTCGAAGCTGACCTTGACCATGCTAGAATCATAACACCAAACTTTTTTGCTGAATTTTTTAACATCTTTATTTAATGTTCTCTTTGGAGGCGTTAATATCTAGAGTAACGAAGAGGTCATAATTAACGTTGTAAGTGTTGAATTTGCTGCTTTGTAGAGTTATATACTGCTGATGCTATTCTATAAGTATGCCAATGTTAACAATAGAGTGTTGTCTACTGTGGTTCTTTGGTAGCTACTACTCATTTTTGTATAATTCAAGTTCAATACATTAACCACATTAGTCTGGTCTTATTGATTGATGCATGGTACACAAATTTTTCAGATGGTGTGGATGGTAATTGATACAGGGTTAGCTAGAAAAAAAGGGGAAAAGGGTTTGGAAATAGGGGATGCTACCTAATAATTTATTTATTGATGGAAGGATCCTTTCTTTAGGGAGTAATTTAACAAACAAAGAAAAACTATGAATTTTGGGGTGTTGTTTTTCTTTTTCAAGGGTGGATGTTTCAATTTCTCCGCCACCTCTTTCAATAAATAATTAAATATAGCCAATTGTACTGTTGGCAAATTGAGTATGTGATTAAATTTTTCTGTAAGGTTGAACTAAAATCTTGATTAGACCACAGAAAAGGTAAAAACACTACACGTGCAACCAATGAGTCATTTACTTTCTGGACCATCGACGTGTGGTACATGGATTTTCGGAACCCACTACTTTGAGATTCAATGTTCTGAAACATCGAACTATTGTGCAAAAAATTTTGGGGGATTAAGTCATTATTGAACTTTATATATAATTCCCAAAACTTTTCATATTTGCAAAGTCTACCCCAATCCTTAAAAACTTACTTTCGAAGTTTTGAATTTTGTGCATGTGATAATCTTCTCATAAGTACTAATAGAAGCCCTCTTTAATTTGGGATCAGAGCCACGTGACCAAAAATAGTTAAGTTAATTAATAGCTAATTAAGCGAAGTAACTGTATTTAATGCTTGAATCGTCATCTACTTGTCCTGCCCTTAATTATTCACATATTGTGTACTCACCGGAAGGAACCATTTCAGAGCACCGCAATTAAACTATATCACTAATATAGTTTTAGAATTAATAGCCAAAGTAGCAAAAATTAAGACTGAAGTTAAAGAGATAAGAAAGAAATTGTCTGGAATCCATCTTTCTTTAATTAACGAGACTAGACATAGCAAAAAATCTGATTTAAGTATTGATGCCCCATTTGAGCAAAAATATCCTTTCAAAACCTAAAAAACAAAAATCTATTTCATTTGCATGATACAAAAATCCAAACAGATATAGGAGGACAAGCTGAAAAATCATCTAAAAAGACAGAGAAAGAAGAAGATGATAGAGTATAAATAAGGGTTATTAGAATTGGGATGCTAATTAGAATCGATGGGGAACCCTTAGAATCGGAATCGTAGAATCGAATCGAGGCTTATAAAATTCTAATATATGTTTGGAATAGTGAAAACTATTGTCGTGAGAACCAAAACCTTAATAAAATTCTATGAAGATTGCAAAAATTCAATTGAACTATGTTTTGTAGGCAATGTTGATACCAAATATATATTGTTAGAATAATTTCTCGATTATAATTAAGTATAAGCACTTTGTGACATTTATTTAGAATCATAGATCGGGTCGTAGGATTGTAGAATTGTATTATGATCCTACCATATGGTTTTTGAACTCAATTAAGATCGTAAGATCCTAATGACTTTAAGATTCTAGTGGGAGTTGGATCGGTAGAGGGTTTTTGGATCGTAGAATCGTAAGTTCATAGAATCTGGATTGGGAGTATAATAACTATGGTATAAATAGCAAAATCTTAAGGAATTATAGAATATGTTTGATAAAGAACAAAACCTATAAGAATTAAACAAAATCATAGGTGCAATAGTTACAAAACGAGGTGTATTATCTGATGACAGTGAAGAGACAAATAACGTCCAGTTAGAAGAAGAAATGAAACTAGTTAAACTATAGGATCTTATTGTTGTTCCTTTAGAGGAAATCAGGAAGAGATTAGCTACAAAATATGGTAAATTGGTATTTGATGATAAAATTAATGAGATTGGAGAAGAACTTAACGTAGATGAAATTGAGTCCAATCAAGTTAACGATGTTGTCCCTGAACCTGAAGAGGCATCAATAGTGTTCTAAACCTGAATATTACATGGACTACTCGAAATTTTCTAAACTATATTGAACATAGGTTTTCTAGCACCGTAGCTGATTGGTATGACTCACTAGATGAGGAAGGTAAAAATATATTAAGAACGATAAAAATACCAGCTGTTACGTTCAAAAAATTATGTAAGAAAATCGAAACTAAATTTATCAATGCTAAACTTGATTCCTAAGAAAAAGCTAGAAAATGGCAAAGAAAGATTAATAATATAGAATTATAGAATATGAGATATTTGGAGAATTATATTACCGAATTTTGTCAATATCATTACAAAATTAGGGATAATGAAACCAATCTTGGTATATTTTATGATAAATTACCGTATCCGATCAATTCTATAATCAATGAAAAATACATTATATGGCTTGAAAAAGCAGATATCATTAATATCCTTGGTGCAAGAATCTCTTATTTAAGAAAATGGGTCAATAATCAATATCCTGATCTCCAAAAACAAAAGAAAATAAAGAAATAATTTCTAGTCTATTAGGATAATCCTCACTAATGGGAAAATTAACCTGAGAAGAGAAGAAAATGAAAATTTCATAAGAAAAAGAGCTTCAACAAACAAAGAGTAGATATAAAAGAAAATATTATAACAAACCAAGTTCTAAAAAAGGTAGATTTTTTAGAAAAGTCGCTTATTGTTCTGCAGGAAAAAAACAGCTGTAAGTGTTGTGCATGCAGGAAAGTAAGGCATTATACAAACGGATGTAAAAATAGGAAGAATAACAAACTTATTGAAACTTTGGGTAGTCCAGATTATTTTGAGCTTAACGAGGAAGAAGCACTAGATTTAGCCCTGAAAAACAAAATAGGAATTGTTGAAATTGTACTAGAAGATGAATATGAAGAAAATGGCTAGGAAAAAACCAGTCACATGATGGAAAGCAGTTCAATTAATCTTGATGATCTTCAAGGAGAAGAGTTTATTGTAGATAATGAGAACGAAGAAATCAATGGAGATTGGGTCCTTCCCATAATTCAAAAAGACATTATCGATAAAAAAAATCCATATTTCAATTAAAGAGTAAGTAAGTATGAGAAATGTTGGAAGCAGATCTAGAAATAAAAGACTGTGAGTATTATGTAAAAAAGGTAAATCTCATTAATTGGAAAAATATCCTTAAGCGTAACAAAGATAGAACTTTTAAGTATATCCATGTTGGAAGTGTACAAGTACAAATTACTATATTATAGTATTATGGCAAACAGATTGATCTTTATGCTTTGCTCAGACATACCAAATTTAGTAATCAAATTATCATAGGGATTAAGAACTATTTATGTAATTGATCAGTAGAATTAATTATCGGCATAGATATTGTGTAAGCCTGAAAGATGAATTTGTCAAAAACTTCCTACCCCTTAAGATAAAAATAGTTGGAATGGACATGAAAAGAGGAGGACACCCACTAAAGATATTTTGAAAAATAATATAAAAATTAGATAATACTAAGATCCAAAAATTAAGATAATAATAATAGAGGTAGAAAAATTTGAAAGTCTTATACCAATGCAAAAATTCAAATGTTAAAATCCAATCTACAGGAGATAAAAATCGATAAGTCTTGGATATCCAACTTTGCCAATCCTACAAAAATCGACAAGAAAAATGTAATAAAAATTGATGAGAATGGTAAAATTATCATTCAACCTCAATTATTAAGAAGCATGAGCGCAAGATCAGAATGAGAAGAAGGATCTTCAACTACCAAAGAAGAACTCAAATAAAATGATACAATTAGTATGATCAGTGAAATGAGTAGAATGAGTTATGAACCTATAAGACACATTATAGATTGGAGTATGAGTCTTGATAGAAAAGTCATTCGGCATAAAACAAGGACTATTAGTGAGCCAATCTATGATAATGAATTAGTAAAAAATGTGACTATCGAAATAGGCTGTGAAGTCATCAATACAAACTCGAATAGCATATATATCCCAATAAATGTATGTTTAGAGGGACATAATAAATATGATTATGTGCCTACATCAATAGTGGTTGTTCCATTTGTTTTGGAAACCGATCATTATTTCTAAAATTTATATGGAAAAAAAATCAAGAATCCTTCACAAATAAGGATAGCTGATAATAGCAATATGAGCCACAATGAAGCCAAATAAGGGTTATCCATAGAAATAAGGGGAATTCAATGCATTATGCTAGTTTTATGGCCTACTAATCAATCCTCTCATGATATGATTATTGGAAATAATTTTCAGAAGCTATATTCTCCCTATACACAGACCATAAACCAAATAATATTTACAAAAAATGGCCACTTAGTTCCTATTGATAAATTAAATAAAGCCTACACTTATCAGAAGATTGAGTTTATACGCAACCAGCATAGTGAGAAGGTAATACATGCACAATGTGAGATAGCACTTACAATCTCACTACTTGAGTTATCCATTAAAGAGCAGATTGGTGAATAGCAAAATTAGTTATGTAAAGAACTCTACTTTGATAATCCTGTTAAATTTTGGGATAAAGGTAAGGCATTTACAAAGATCACTTTGTTAAATCTCAACACTACTATATGAGTTAAACAAATGGTGTATATACACCAGGATATCCAAGAATTTGACAAGCAAATCAAAGAATTTTAGGATAAAAAGCTAATCAGGAATAGTAAGAGTCCTCACACCAGTCCCGCTTTATAGTAAGAAATCATGCTGAAGATAAAAGAGGAAAAGCTAGAATGGTAATCAATACAAAAAGATTAATGATAGTATTATCTTTGATAGTTGTTATATTCTTAACAAATAGTTCTTTTCAATAGAATTCAAGAAGCATCTTCATTCTCAAAAATGGATTGCAAAAGCTGATATTAGCAAATAAAAATGGATGAAAAAAGCATCTCTTTAACTGCTTTTATTGCCCCTTAATGACATTATGAGTGGATGGTGAAGTCATTTGGCCTTAAAAACGCACCTCAAATATTCCAAATAAGAATGGATAACATCTTCAAAGACCTTAATCACTCTCGTCTAGTTTATATTGATGATATTCTCCTATTTTTGAAGACCATATGTACAAGGCCCACTCATTAGAATTAGAATAAGTACCACTTGGATAGAAAAACACAAAGATGATGTCTTAGTTGTTATCCAAACGTGCATTAATCATGGTATTCTTCTTGGAAAGAACAAGTGCACTTATGATAAATAAGAAACCAGTTTTTTAGGCCCAGAAGTAAAAGCTGGACAAATCATCCTACAAGATCATATTCTAGAAAAATGAAAAATGTCCCTGAGAAGATTGAAGATAGAAAATAATTAGGAATTTTTATTAGATGTCTTACCTATACTTCAAATTTCGTTAAAGATCTAGCTAAATTAAGAAAACCAGTATAGTAGAAACTCAAGAAAGAAGTAAGTTGGACATGGACCCCTAGCAATTTAAAGACTATTCAAAACTTCCAAAAGATGCGTAAAAATCTTCATATTCTTAATTTGCATAATGGAGGAGATTATTTAATTCTTGAGATAGATGATAGCAATGAGCACTGAAGTGCAGTACTCAAAATTAAAGGAGAAAAACTCAGCAAATATTACAGTTGAGGTTTCAATAAAGCAGAATGCAACTATCTCAAGATGAAAAAAGAAATCCTTGCAGTCATCAGAGGAATTAAAAAGTTCTTAAGTTTTTTAGCCCTAAAATCTTTTTTTATTCAAACTGATTGTAAAGGAATACTTAGCTTTGTAAAAAGAATTTATCAAACATGTAAGTGCACGGGCGACTCTTACATTGGCTATTATGGCTTAAGCAGTTTTCTTTCTCTATTGAACATATATAGGGATTGAAGAATTCTCTTGCAGATATTTTAACTCATGAGCTTGCCAATGGTGATCATCAAAGCATAACGCCCACCGAAAAAGGATGAAATCCAAAATGAAATGTCATTACTATTAAAATAGGTTTCTCCTTCTAGTGAATCCTTATGGATATTTTGAAGTTTCATACAAAAAGTAGCTCACGCTTTGGTCTGTTGTCTTCTGCATATCTATAGTGCAAAGATTCAGCCTTTTAGAGTTACAAATGAATAACCTAAAATGTACTTATGATATTCAAAAGAAAATAATCTTATGCTCAAGAAAAATGGTTCAATGACTAGTATGTAGCCTACATCGACTACTATCATAATTACTCTTATGATATTTGGGAGTCATGGAGTATTATTATCTTTTTTTCCTGATAGATCTGGAGTTTATGGTGCTAAATTCCCAACAAATTCAATCTCTTCAGATGATCCCATCATGAAGCCTATGAATATGAAATGGTAACTTACCTCATAGAAATTCTAGATCCAAATTACTCATTCTTCTCAAGACTAATTAAGTTTCAACAGCACATGTTTAAAATGATCCATTGGATTCTCACATTCCTTAATGGTCCAACAAAAATTCCATACAGTAGAAGTATGAATGTCAAGGTACATTGTACAGTATTTGAGTATGAAAATGAAAAGGCTAAAGTAGCCCATTATCTTATTTGGCTAGTTAACTTAGATGATCCTACTGACCAACATCAAGAATGGTTTCCAAAAATATAAGTAGTTAGTGATCCTACCTTAGCAAGAGTCATTGGTTTTTACAACACTTATCTTCAAATGTGGGCATTGATTGAACAAGAAGAAATACTAATGCATTACGAGAATACTACTTTTATTTATCACAATGATTTCTGCAAATATATCAAGGTATAAGGAGCTACTTCAAAAGATGTCTTGGATTATCTATTTGATATTAAAGCTAAAAAATTCTTATTAGAAAAGGAAAGAAATATCTTTACGAGTTATTTGAAAAATGGGATCTAGAGCATCTCCAACTTGATGAAGATTTTGATGACTATCTGGATAATAATGGACTAGAAGGCATTATCGGAGATGAAGGTGTGCAAAATCTCAATATGAATGACTAGTCTTGTCAACATTAAGTTCTTTGAAAAGTTATTACACCATTATTGTATTTTGTCAAGTGTCAAATTAACAAAATAATGTAGTTTACTGTAACCATGTGAAAGCAGTTGTAGTTATATGAAAATATCAGTGTGTATTGTAGTCATTAGGGTATCCTATATACTCCAACTCCTCTATAGAAGGAGAAACAGAGTGT
The DNA here is from genome assembly GCA_029747015.1 of Carnegiea gigantea. NCBI lineage: Eukaryota > Viridiplantae > Streptophyta > Magnoliopsida > Caryophyllales > Cactaceae > Carnegiea > Carnegiea gigantea. Next base: position 76,261 of record JAKOGI010002817.1, read on the forward strand.
TGAGAAGGAACATAGTCATTTGAGCATACTTGAGCAAAAGAGAAGTTGAGTTTCTCCATTTCTTTATGAGCAAACATCTCTAATGATCTTAGCTATTTAAGTTCCTCTTTAATCTTTCCACTATAATATTTTCACTTTTAAGCTTTCAATAAAAAGAATTTTCCTGGTAGGAAATGTTATTCAATTGAACCTCATGTGTTAAATATTATAACTTTTTTAATTAAAATCTCATTATCCTTTCAATTATAAAAATTGATTAGTGATTATGGTCCAAGGCAGGAAACAAAACATATTTGTACTGTGTCTAATCTAAGGGAGGTGTAGTTAAGATTAGCAATCTCTGTAATTAAACTTTTATTATTGCTAAGCATGGTGGGCCTATAATCATGAAAAATGTAATATTTATGATATAAGTAGTAGATTCTAGTACTAGTAAAGTTATTATAAGAAGTTAAATTATTTAAAACAAGCATCTTTCTTGAAAAAAAAATCTGAAAAATAGCAAAATTGCTCAAAGTACCCTATTTGGGCCAAAGTTGAAAATTTCTTAAAGTTTCGAGCCAAAATAATAATAATAAGACTAGAAAGTCATTTTTCTCAAACCTTGAGGGACCAAAAAATTTATTCTCGAATTTTGTGGTCCAAAAAATTCAGACACCATACTTGTAGGTATCGAAAAGTAAATAATTTGGAGCTGGCTAAAAAAGCAACAAAGGTTCTTTTTTCTAGAAGCAAAGCAATCAACATGTTTTCCATCCTTCCTTCTTCGCCTTCCTCTACTCCTTCCCCCCACTATTAGCCAATGAAGTGAGCCCTATGCCACCAAACTGCGGCTATCGGACCACTAACTAACCACCAGGGCCCCTGCACACTGCCACAGCTCTACTTCCTCTCGTTTCTCTCTCCTCTTTTTTATCTCCACCCGCTCCCACCCATTCTCTATTTCAAAGTAACCCCGTTTATCTTTTTTGCAACTGGATTAAATTCTAAAGTTTACATTTCAATTTGACATTTTGGACAAATTATGTTGAAAATCAAACTAATTGGGGCAATGAAAGCATGTTAATTTCATTTAATAGTTGTGCAATTAAAAGTGCTCCATTATTTGGTTCATTGACGTTGTAAATGGATTTGGGGTGTTGAAGGTTAGGAAGATTAGTTGAGGACTTTGGCTTGGTTTAACAAGAATGTGATGCTAGAAAAGTAAAGCAGTAAAAGTAAACTTACAAAATTGAACTTGAATGAAGGTTGGATGGAGAAATGGCTCAATAAGGGTATGAGCTTGGTTCAATCGACTAAAACAAGTTTTGGATTAATTAGTTTGTGCTTGTAATTAGATAAAATGAGCAATTTTTATATGAAGTTAGATTAGTTGGGGGATATTTGGACTGAGTTGCCACTAAGTATTGATCATATAGGTTATTGAGTTCGAGTTGAATTGACTAAGTTCAGCTGATTGAATTTTTTTCACAAGCGTAAAAGAGAAAAATTTACAACGTTAGGCGCCTCTTCTTACAAAAGTACGCCCAACTACATCCTTAGCTAAAATTATCCTAGGAGCTGGTGAAAAGCATAGATCATATGAAAATGAAGCGGTAATAGAATGCCCAAATTTAGATAGCCAATCTGCTGCCATGTTCGCCTCTCTGAACACATGATTAGTAACAATTTGAACGCCTTGATCTCTCCATGTACGAATGTCCTTGACAATATTATGAATCTGCCAAGGTATGTAAATCTTTCCTTCCAAAGCCTGAATGACAATCTTGTTATCACCCTCTACAATTAATCGATTGAAACCTGCTTGAATTGCTGAGGTTAGACCGTTGCAGTGTGCTCTAGCCTTAGCCACTAAAATTGAAGTATTTCCATAGTAAGATGCTCCTGCCTTGAGTAATCTACCAATCCAGTCTCAAACGATGAAACCTCCTGCTGCTGAAGAATTGTGGAGTGATCCATCAAAATTGAGTTTGACGTACCTCGGAGGGGGGAAAACCACCTCACAAGATGAATTGAGGTGAAGGGGGAGAAGAAGTCCCCCTAGAATTAGTATCAACCGACATACAAGTTCGAAGTCTCCATTCCGCGGTAGCTTTTTTTGCCCTAATTAGGTAAGCAAGTGGGTTAACGGTTTCATTCTTGAAGACCATTGCATTCCTAGATTTTCAGATGTTCCACAATAAAAATGCAAACTTTTATGTTTAACTTTGGGTTTTGAGAGGATTGAATCATGCCCAAACTTTGTGACATCTTTTGGCATCCAGGTGGGGCCATACTAAGAGGAAACCACTAATGATTGTCAACGATTTTCCAGACTTTGTTAACTATCTGGCATTCCCTGAATAGGTGTTCTGAGAATTCAATGTCATCATGAAAAAAGGGACATACTGGATAAATAATGAGGCCTCTTCTCAAAAGCGGGCCTCTAAGCGGTAAGGCTTTGTGGCATAATTGCCATAAGAAGAATTTAATTTTAGGCATCGTGTCAGTTTTCCAGATCCAATTGAATGACCATTTAGATGTTTCATGGGGTTGAATGCCATGAGCTACCCAAGTGGCAGATTTTGTGGAGACCTCCCAGGAGCAATTCAAACCCCAACAGAAAGGGTCTTCTGTCCCATAAATAGGTAACAAGATGCCCTAGATCTTCTGAACAATAGGATGGTTATTGAGGACTAATTTAAGATGGGGGATATCCCATTATGTCTGTTGCCTAATATAATCACAGACTTTGGCATTAGGGTATGGAATATTATCCTCATCTAATTCCATTATCTCTACTAAATTCCTATTTTCTATCCAATTATTAAACCAAAAGGAAATCTGATCTCCCTTTCCTACCTTCCAAATGATACCTTTCTTAGCGAATCAGTGTTCCTTCGTTTACAACTAAGAAGATCACAATTATGTAAGTACTTTGCTTTCATAGACTGTACATCATAGAGTGGGTGCATGAGTGAGAAGTTTCCAAGGTAATTTGCATTGGAATGCTTTATTAATGGCCTCTGTTTTATGTAACCCCAACCCACCTTTACTTTTAGGTAAACAAATCTTATCCTAGGCTATGAGTGGCAAACCTTTTTTAGAGTTTGATTTTTTCCAAAAGAAATCTCTATTACATTTATCTAAATATTAGGTAGTACTTTGAGGTAGTTCAAAGTATTGCATTGTATGTGCTGATAAAGATTCCAGGTGTGATTGGATCAAAACTGTTCTACCTACTTTAGATAAGCAATTGGCTTTTCAGCCCTCTAGTTTTGTAGTCACTTTATTAATAATCTCTTGAAAGGTTGAGCTTGAGGTCCGTCCTTCGAAAACAGGGCAGCCCAAATATTTACCTAATGACTCCCTTTGTAGAATGTTGAAGATAGCAGTGACTAATTGTTTGTGAACCGAGGAAGCATTACATGAAAAGGTCACAGCAGACTTATGGAAATTGACTAGCTGACGTAAAATAGAGTAAAATTTATCCAGTACACTTTTAAGCTTATTATAACTATTTGCATTAGCTTTGCAAAAGAATAAGCAATCGGCTGCAAAAAGGAGACACGAAATTTTGTTGTCTCAGGGACTTATCTTAACCCCGATACCTGATTTTCGAGTATTAGCTTCTATATAGAGCATAGAATTAAGGGCTTCCATACATAAGATAAAGATGTACGGGAAGAGTGGATCTCCTTGTCTGATTCCTCTAGTCGGGATGAACAAGTCATTAGGTTCGTCATTTACAATTATTGAATATGATACTGATGAGATACATTTCTTAATCCATGAGTTCCAAGTTTGATGAAATCCCATTTCTTGAAGGCATTTAAGAATGAAGTCCCATTCTATTCTGTCATATGCTTTTTCCATATCCAGTTTGATTGCTTCCCAAGCGGTCTTGGTTTTCAAGTTTTTGAACTTATCCATAATTTCATGTGTTAGCAAGATATTGTCATGTATCGACCTCCCCGGAATGAAGGCACTTTGGAATGGGGAAATTAGTCTATCAAGAAGAGGCCTTAACCTATTACCCAAGATCTTGGAGATGATTTTATAAATCATTGAGCATAAGCTAATGGGTCTGTAATGACTAGTCTGTGAAGGGTTGATCCTCTTTGGAATAAGGGCAATGAACGTATTATTGATTTCTTTTAGGATTTTTTCATTTCTGAAAAATTCAAGAATGCAGTTAAAGAGATCCTTTTTAACAATATGCCAATAATTCTTGAAGAAGCCTGCTCCAAAACCATCAGGTCCTGGAGTTTTATTAGAATCTATACTAAATAGTGCATCCTTTATTTCCTCCAGGGTTGGAGGTTTAGTCAGTTTGTTGTTATCAATGTCTGTGATTATTTTAGGTAACCCCAGGTTAGGGATAATTCTAGCAGTGCGGTGCGTAGATTTAAATCGATGTGCATAGTCTGAAATGAACTCGTCAACAATAGCTTTTTTATCATCAATCCAGACACCATAATAGTCTTGGATTTTCATGACTAATTTCCTCTTTCTCCTCGAATTTGCTCTATTTTGAAAGAACTGAATTCCTATCTCCACGAACTGCCCATTCCTTCCAAGCCAACTTCCCCCAATATTTTTGATTGAATAACATCAATTTTTCTCTTTGCTTTAAAAGGCATTGCATCTAGGAATTAAGTCTATGACTATTGCGATCGACTAGGAGTAGGACTGACAAAAATTTGGGTCCGGCTCGATTCGAGTCCGGATAAATCGGACATTCGGACAAAAACTTCATACTCAGACTCTATCCGGATTATAAATTGGACACATAGATCAGACCCGGACTCGGACCCGAATGTTCGATGTCCGGACCCGGTTGTTCGAATGTCCGATTTGTGTTATAATCTTAGGACATTTGGATAGAAATTTTGTGTGACCGAACCTGAACTCGATTTTTTAGTGTCTGAACCGATTGTCCGAAATTATTTTTATGACATTTTATAAAGAATTTGGATTAAAATTGTACATAAACGTAGTTGTCTGATGTTTGAACCCGGTTGTCCGATTGTCCAAATTTGTCCAAACCCGAAATGGTTCGAAAATCCGGATAGTCTGAACACGAATGCTCAAACCCAAACCCATCCAGGATTTAAATTCGGATATGACCGGTTGTCCGAATTTTAAATTCGGATATAAATTTTGTGATTATACTCGATTTTTTCGGGTCAGACGAATTTGGGTAATCGGGTCAAACAGATTTTTGCCAGTCCTAACTAGGAGCCTTTCTTCTATATAATTAATTTTATCACTATTTTTAGCAAGTTTATCATGGATGTTGCCAAAGTGCTTTTTTGGCCCAGTCTTTAACATCATACTTAACAAATTTCAGCTTTTGCATGATTTTAAACATGTTTGTCCCTCTTTTTAGTTTTTCCAGTTCCTTGAAACTATAGCATCAACATTTTGATACTTGCACCAGAAATTCTAGAAGCGAAATGGGAATGCTTTTGTTCTTGTTTGATGAATTTGAGTTGACATAATAATGGAACAGTGATCGGAACACATAAAATTACCATGTAGCTCATAGGCATTAGGGTAGATATGAGCCCAGTCATTTCTGATAATAGTTCGATCAAGCCTTTCGTAGATAAGGTGTGTATGCACCCTTTTTTTCCAGGTAATATATTTCCTGTTATTTGAAGGGTTTCTGCATTAATCTCGGTGAGGAAGTTATTCAACCGTTGAAATCTATTAATATGCGGGGCAGAGCCTCCAATTTTTTCATTAGGACAAGCTATTTCGTTGAGCACCATAGAATATCTATAACATTATGTAACTGAGACAAATGATCCCAAAATTCATTTTTATCTCTATTTTGTGCAGGCGGATAAATTCCTGAGATGATAGAATTCTTAGCATTTTCTGTATCATGGACCATCATATGGATTGCCCTTTGTTCTTTAAGTAGAATTGAGGCATGAATATTTTCATTATTCCACAAAACTGCTATTTCTCAAGAGTGGTTGAATGGGGATACAAACTCGTAATGTTCAAATCTCATTTGGGGAAGAATTCTATAGATATTAGTGTCATTTACCAAAGTTTCTAGAAGAAATATCAAATCAGGTTGATGAGACCTGGTTAAGAATTTAACTTCTTGTAGTACTTGTGATTTTTAGCACCTTGAATATTCCAATAGATAATTTTAAAAGGCTTGGTTGAAGAGTCCCTCTAAGAAAGCGAAAATAATCTTACGTAATTTGCTTGACACAGAAGGCAGATGGATGTCTACATTGCGGCCATTGAACACCATGACAATCGCACAGAAAGCGAAAGGATACGATAATGTGAAAAAGAGTGATCCACAAATCAGGAGAATGGAACCTAGGCTTTTAGCAAGATGAATCAGAGAATACATGTGCAAGGAAAAAACTATTCCATGCCACTTGATGATAACTTCCACACACAGCCAAATAACTGTACAAATTTGTTTGGGCCCAAAGGCGGCCTGAAGTAAGGCATTGGAAGTGTAAGAGAGACTAATCTCATCATATACTTCTCTCGCCATGGCAATTTCAATATCAAATAGCAAAGCGATAATACTAGAATTAAATTTCAATAGCTGTACCTTTTGTTTAGTGGTGAGAAAGGTGGCCGTGGAAATGGAGATGTCAAGTTCCATCTCTATTCACACTCAAAGAGAGGAGATCATCTCTTCATTCCAAGCACAAAGGTACGGTGGATGATTGTAGTTCTCACATGGACTAGACAAGTATGCAAACAAAATAGAACAACATCTGAACAAGGAGCTCATTGAGACCAAGGGGAAAAGAAAAACCACACAACTAATGTATACATTGCTATATGGTGTAAATTAAGTTGAAAAAGATGCAATTTCTTTTTTACAGTAATAAGGAGTTGTTCTTTTTACTAGCTTCTCAATTAAATATATACAGATGCGAAAATAACAAAGTGAATCATAATAATTTGAAGTTACATATTGGTACCTGAATAATCTCCATCTAAGCCGGAAGTGCACAACACTATTACACTTGGCAAGATCCGATTTGGAAAACACAAAATACAACAATAAACACCTCAGGTAATACCATGGCAAATATAATAACATATCAAAATTTTGTCTAAGCTCGAAGGCAGTCTAGAAACGGGCCCTGGAGGAGAAAGGGAGATTTCTCTCCACTTGCTCTTCTCTTGCCATAATCAATTCGAATAAGGTGTCAAAGAATAAATTACCAAATTGTAGATCAATCTTGACACTTAATTGTTTGAAACTTGAAGTAAAACCCTTTTGCCCCTAAGTCTTCAACGCAACTGTTTTAGTTCCATACCCAAATACTTTGAATGCGGAGAGGTCAAGACGCAAAATTCTCAGCCAAAATTGACATATAACACAATAACTTTCCTTGGCATCACCAGAATTGTAATAACCAAATTTTATGTTCTACATGACCCTGTCATCATAAACAAGAAGGTCTCAATCATTCATAATGCTATAACGTTTTTTGGAAAAATGGATAACAAAGCTGGCCGTACATGACACATAACCTACACCACACTTGACGTAGGAAAGGCAGCTGACCATAATCAGAATTAATACATAACCTCCAAGGTTTAGAAAAGAACCCACATCCATCTATAATGATGAGGCAAAGAATATAGGTACC
>JAKOGI010002818.1:0-17500 GCA_029747015.1 Carnegiea gigantea
ATATATCTATACACCCTATGGGAGTAGACTTTTATCTTGGTTACATATGCACAAAATATGGCTATAGCTGATTAAGGCCCCGTCTCGTGACAATTTCCACAAATGGGATATTTCCAAAGTTAATATAGATACTATTTAAAAAATTGGTACATTTAGCTTTCAAACTGCTTTTTCAATCAAAATTCATGAAGAAATCGTGAGTCTACAAAATAGATTACAAACTATTTCTTTGACCAAATCAGAAGCCATTTGAATACATTTAAAGGACGAATTTCGTTTTACGCATGTTGGATTAGTGCAAGTTGTTGTTAAACCTTTTGTCAGAAAAGGGATTAACGCACCCATTTACATGGGTTCAAGAGACAAAAGGTTAAAGAAACACAAATTGTCTCTATTAGCCACTATTAATACCAATATACATAACATACCAATTTTCTTCAATTGTTATCCAGACTTCTGTGTTGACCTTTCATGTCCTACGAAACCTGAGGCCTTGAAGCTTGATGTGCATATTCAAAGCGACGGGTTTCATGATTTCAAAAACTTTGCAATTAGGTACAGAGTCTATTTTCGATTGATGCCTACAAACCTTAATACAAAATTTTTGAGTCCTTTACATTCAAATTCAAGAGAGATAATTTTACTTCAAATTGAGGATGATAAACCTCAAGTCTTTACTCCAAAACTTCTCAAATGGGATGAAGTTACAATTCTAGAAGCTATTGGGCTAGAAGACACCCAATCTGCTTCTCTTAATAAATCCAAACAAATGAACGATATTCAGTAAATCATAGAGGAACACGATGACCGAGTTCTCTTACGATTTCGCTCTTTTTGGTGACCCTGCAAATTTCCTAAGTACTTCTACTAGCAGGAAATCATTTTTTGATTTCTACTCAGAAAGAAGTATCCCTTCAAAAGAATCACAAAAATACCGGTTCAGGTCACCCATGCTAAAACAAGTTCTAAATGATCCTCCATCTCCTTCTTCTTCAGGCATAGGATATGGATGTAATGTTTTCTCAAACCCAAGTTTTACAATTGATTGGCCTCTCCTAAAGGAAGATTATTACCTAGCCAGTAGTTCTTCCAAGCACTAATGATCTGAACAAACTGATTGAAACCTTAAAGAAAAGGTCAAAAAGGAATGGATAGCTGATATCCAAAAGCTGGTAGTTAACTTCCCTTTTTTCCTTTGGTTTCTTACATTTATGTCCAAAAAGGATTTGAATGATGTTTATACACTCCCAAGTATAAACGTTCAAACCAGCCTTTCAAAAGTATGACATCTAGCTGATGGTACAAGTATGGTCTCCGTCCATCCTCCAACTCACTAGCCTATAAGGCTTTTTGTTAACGAAAAGTCTATTCACGCTTTTCCCGACAAAAGTGCCCGGGAGGGAATGGATACCGACACTGTCTAGTTTGGTGACCTTAAAAAGGTGCAAGAGCAAGCCAATTATACAAATGCCATCTTGAATACTATAGCTGAACAATTGAACCAGCTCTCTACAAAAATTGATTCCAAAAAGGAAGTTGCTACCCCCGTCATAAAACCCTTCTCCTCCTTCACAGAAAGTATTTCTAAACTATTTATCAAATTTGACAGTGTTCCCAAAACAAATGTTGAATCCTTGTCTAAAGCAAAAAGTTTAGACTTGGATATCCTCTGTGCCATTTCAGAACAAATCAAAGAACTTGACATTTCTGCCAAAAAGAAGGCTCTCACCTGCCTTGACAAAACTTGCCAACAAAATGACAGCACACCTTCCTTAACAGATGAAGAAGCTATTACTAGTGGTGATGACCAAGAAGAGGTCGTAGCTACTATCCAAAAAACATTCAAAAAGAAGAGCCTATCAAAAACCCCTTCAAGAAAGTGCCTCTCGCTCTTAACAAAATTCAAAACTAGAGAAGCGCTAGAACTGGGAACTTTTATCCTAGGCCTACCCCTCCAGACATTCAGTATGAAGAAAAAGGCCAATTCACTGATAGAAACTATGATAGAAGATCTATTTGCGATTGGAACATTGGTTGCAAATCAGAGCATGAGGTGCTATCTACCATTGAAGAAATAGGAATAGCAGTTGCTACCTACAAAGTCAATGGTTACTCAAACAAAAATGTAGCTACCATAATTATCCTTGGTTTCTCGGGACAATTAAAGAATTCGTGAGACAACTATCTCACCTTCGAAGAAAGGTTAGCTATTCTCAATCACACTAGAGAAGAAATTGATGAACATGGTGAACAAATTCAAGATGGGTATGAAGCCCTAATTCATACCATCACTCTGCATTTCATAGGTAATCCACAAGAAGGATAAGCCGCAGCCAAAACTGTCCTCATCAACCTAAGATGCCCAAATCTCTTAGATTACAGATGGCGTAAACATGTATTCTTTTCCAATGTATTAAAGAGAGAAGATGGCATGCAAAGCTTTTAGAAAGAGCGATTCATTGCAGGACTACCAAAGTTGTTTGGAGAAAGAATTCTCTCAAAACTCAAACAACATTGTGGGACTGATGATATCCCTTTCCGTCTTCTCACATTTGGTATGATCTTTGGAGTTGTCAAAAGTGGAGGGCTTATCCTTTGTAATGAACTCAAAATATAAGCCAAATATAAATAAGAAAAGGCCCAATCCAGAAAAGAAATGGGAACTTTCTATGAAGCTTTTAGCATTACAAAAATAGAAGCTCCTTCTTTAAAAGCTAAGCGTGCTAAGAAAGCCATTTGCAAAAGATTCAAAGGACCAACAAAACCTTTAAACATTTCACCTCTAATTTCAAACTCCAAGCCAACCTCTTCTAAAAGAAGAAGGTAAAAAAGAATCCAGTTACCTGCTACAACTGTGGCAAATCGGGTCACAAAGTCTTTTAATGTAAAACTGAACAAAAGATCAATGAGTTATTCCCTGATCAGCCCAAACTCCAAAAGAAGCTTATAGCTATCATAGGACAAAACTCATTTGATACTGACAAAAGTGTTGATTACTATCAAAGTTCAAAGGAAGATGAATCTGACTATGATTCTTCCCCAACTAAAGCAATCAACGCTCTTACAAACAGACATCAGAAAGAATTTCTATTCGACCTGATAGGAAAGATTTATGATGAAGATACAAAAAAGGAGTATCTGAGCAAGCTTAAAGACTTAATTCTTGAAGAAGAAAAGAAAGTCATTAAGTTTGATATAGAAACTCCTAGCCTGACAAAGCTATTCCAAAAATATCCAATACCAAATCCTTTCCAGCAACTCACTATAAAAGACATTCAAATAGAAGTCAACATGCTGAAAGCTCAAGTTCGAGATCTTAGACAAGAGATTATGAACCTCAAAGCTATTGATCTAGAACTCCATACAAAACTCTCCATCCTGGAAACACAAATTCCAAGTTACTCTAAAATTCCAGACAATTTGCAAAATATCGAAAACATCCCTGAGAATGAAGTCTCAGAAAAACAATTTCTTCATATAATTTCCCAAGTTACATTTCAAAAATGGTATTCTATTGCCAAAATAGTAGTTAATGATTTCTCTACAAATGCAATAGCCCTCACTGACAGTGGAGCTGATCAAAATTGCATAAGTGAAGGATTCATTCCTACTAAGTATTGTGAAACAACAAAGAACAATTGTTTGGTGCCAATGGAGAACCTTCGAACATCAAGTATAAGCTTAACAAAGGTTATATTCAAAATAATGATTATTGTTCCAAAAATATATTTTTGATTGTTTAAAACATTACCCATGACCTAATTCTTAGAACTCCATTTTTAACACAAATCTATCCTTTTTATGTCAATGAATCTGGTGTTTATGCTAAGATTCTTGGCAAACAAATTTCTTTCAACTTTCTTTCTGCTGCTAAGCAGCGTGAAGTATTGTTTTACAAAATTCCTCTATTTACAAACAAGTCAATCTCTTACAGTTAAAACAAAATCAAATTTCTCATTTATAAGAAGAAATGTCTTACAAAAGAATTGAAGAACAATTACAAAGATTTCTTAGTTACCTTAATTACATATTAGATTTTTTCCCCCCATCTTCGACAATTGTGTGCTCCCCTGTATAGAAGAAATCCTGAACTCTAGTCTGATGTGCACACTAACATAATCAGACAAATCAAACAAAAGGTCGAGTCTGTACCCTTTATAGGTATTCCTCATCCCTCTGCATTTATAATAGTCAAAACAGATGCGTCTGATATAGCGTATGGAGGAATCCTTAAACAAAGAATGAATGATAGAGAATAATTAGTTAGATATCATTTTGACATTTGGCTCGGTTCGCAACAAAATTATTCTACTATCAAAAGAGAAATTTTATATGTTGTTATCTGTATTTCCAGATTCCAAGATGATTTATTTTACAAAAAATTCCATCTTAGAATTGATCGCGAATCAACAGAAGAAGTTTTTACAAAAGGATGTTAAGAATTTAGTTTCAAAACAAATCTTTGCTAGATGGCAAGCTATTTTATCTTCATTTGATTTTGAAATTGAATTTATCAAAGGAGAGAACAATTCTTGACCAGATTTCCTTACGAGAGAAATTTTGCGAAGAAAGTGTGACAAAACACATTCTACCCAGGTTTTCACAATGAACAAAAAGGACAAAGGAAAAGGTATACAAAAGGCAGATGACTGCAAAATTGTTCCCACCAAAAACTCATTCTAATCCCTTGCCAATTTCCCACCTTTACCATACAAAACCGTTATCACAAAATCACCCACAAAACCCACATAAGACAATTACTTCCTCAGATTTACTGAACACCTCTTTCTTACCAGCTAAAAAATTGCTCCTACCAATCTTTTCATCAAAGACTTGGTCCAAAGAAACTTTAGTGACTCTTATTACCTTGGAGATCATCCATAAAAAAGCTCGAGATTTCTATGAACTCATTCTTATTCATACGCAGTGTGTTGATATTACTTATACAATAGATGTTGCAAATCATTCTTACATTTTATATTCAAAATGTATTATCAAAAATGTTTTGGGTTTCCAGCAATGGAAATATCCATTGCAAGAAAGACAATTTTCTGTCCCTTTCGAACCAGCCACTTAGAATTACCTTGATTATAAAATGGCGTGGTTAAGAGCTTTCTTCCACAAGCCAGAAATTCATTCATGGTTCTTCAACTTTCATGACAAAGCCCCTTTTAAATTTTCAATATGGTTTTATCATTGATGGACTATGTTTGATTGTTCTCCCTCTGTCCTGCCTAATGAGGCTAAGGAAGGATGGGATTTCTGGATCACTAATACCCTTGCCTATAAAGCCTATACAAAAAAAGTACAATTTTTTAGAACCTTCAACATTGCCTAGATTTTCTGTTGGGCATACAGGTACCAAAGTTATCTACTTAATTCATTTTTCCTATCCGTTGTTCGAATCTACAAAGTCAGATGGTGGAATGAGTACAAAATCAAACTCTGTTGAAAAGAAAATGTGTAGTATTTTTGCAAAACCAAAATCAAAAAATATACTCTCCAAAACCTTCACACATTTGACATAAATAAGGAGAATGCACACGAATCGTATACCCTAGCCAAAATGAAAGTCTCTTCTTCCTCTAGAAAATCCAAAACCAAGGGTCTTACATAAAAACAGTGAGATATCCTCGAAGTTCTCAAGGATGACCCTGCTTTGGGAGAAATCTTTCTACGAAAGCTTCTTGACAATGGCGACTCAGGTGACGATTCAAGTTCAACAGAGTCAGCTACAAAACCAAGGATCTGTGATCTATAGGACTCTCAAGATCCTTGTGATCTATGACAAAACAAAAACAAATACAAACGAAAGGAGCCCGCAAAGGTCTTGACCTTTGGAAAAAATAAGGGCTATTATCTTAACAAAATTTTTCATTTTACAGGTAAAGATAAAACTGTCGACAGGCACTATTAACTACAGTCCACCTGACATTTCAGTATTTATCTATAGTATTGACAAAGCACTGTTCATAAACAGCACCCACGGACAAATTTTTCAAAAGCTGCACAGTATAAAGCAGTTACCTTTTGACTAAATGCAACCCTGCTTTTAGTGCATGACAAATGAAGACAAATCAGCATCATTTAGCCTCTATTGTTGAGCTTATCTCAGCTCTATCTAAGGTAGAAATTTCATTTGAAGAAGGCATCTCAAAAAATAGTAGAAAATTTTAAGATCAGAAATTAAGAGAAATCTTCTTTCTCTCCTCTTAGAATTTTCTTTACTCTCTCCAAATTTACAAATATTTGTACAAATTTTATACAAGTTACAAAATCGATAATTTGTAAGTTTATTATTACTACAAAAACATCTGTAAGTTTTCTTAAGTTTTTTTAAGTCTTTAATTTCCGTAATCTTTCCTTGGTGTTCTGAGCCTCTGTTTACTAAAGTTTTAATTTCCGTATGTTTCTTCTGATTCTATTCCCCTCTGGTATCAGAGCCATTTATATGTCTATTTGTGCATGATATTTAACAGGTATTGGTTAGCCATTGGTCAACTGTAAAGCCATTGGCTATCTGTCTTAAAAGATAATAACTTCTTAAACTTACTAGCCATAGCCATATTTTGTGCATATGTAATGATGATAAAAGTCTACTCCCGCAGTGTAGATTAAAGACGGAACCAAGTGGACCACTTATTGGGACCACCTCACACGATTGACCAACAGCTTTATAGCTAACCAACGGCTGACCAACACCTATGAAATATCATGCACAGATAGACACATAAATGGCTCTGATACTAGAAGGGAACATGAAGTTTTTATCTTTTAGGAGATATAGCCATAATAGTGATATAGTTAACAGTAATGAGTTTAGAATAAGACTTGATTAAGCTGCGTCTTCTGACAATTTCCATAAATGGGATATTGCCAAAGTTAATATAGAAATTGTTTGCAAAATTGGGACATTTAGCTTTCAAACTATTTTTAATCAAAACTCATGAAGAAATCATGACTCTAGAAAATGGATTACAAACTATTTCTTTGATCAAACCAGGAGCTATGTAAATACATTTAAAGGACAAATTCCGTTTTATGCATATTGAATTAGTACAAGTTACTGTTAAACCTTTTATCAGAAAAGGGATTAATGCACCCATTTACATGGCTTTAAGAGACAAAAGGTTAAAGAAATACAAATCGTCTCTATTAGCCATGATTAATACCAATATATATAACGGATAATTTTTCTTCAATTGTTATCCAGATGTTCGTGTTGACCTTTCATGTCCCATGACACCTAAAGCCTTGAAGCTTGATGTGCATATTCAAGGCGACGAGTTTCATGATTTCAAAAACTTTGCAATTAGATACAGCGTCTATTTTCGATTGATGTCTACAAACCTCAATACAAAATTTTGAGTCCTTTGCCTTCAAATTCAAAAGAGACAATTTTACTTCAAATTATGGATGATAAACCTCAAGTTTTTATTCCAAAAATTCTCAAACAGGATGAAGTTAGAATTCCAGAAGCCATTAAGCTAGAAGACGCCCAATCTGCTTCTCTGAACAAATTCAAACAAATGAACGATATTAAGCAAATCATAGAGGAACCTAATGGCCAAGTTCTCTTATGATTTCGCTCTTTTCAGTGACCCTGCAAATTTCCCAGGTACTTCTGCTAGTAGGAAGTCATTTTTCGATTTCCACCTAGAAAGAAGTATCCCTTTAGAAGATCCATAAAAATACCGGTTCAGGTCACCCATACCAGAACCAGTTCTTAATGATCCTCCATCTCCTTCTTCTTCAGGTATAGGATATGGATGTAATCCTCTCACAAGACCAAATTCTACAATTGATTGGCCTTTCCTAAAGGAAGATTATTACTCCTCCAGTAATTCTTCCAAGCGCCAATAGTTCGAACAAATTGATCGAAACCTCAGAAAAAGATCAAAAAGGAATGGATAGCTAACATGCAAAAGCCTGCAGTTAACTTCCCTTTTTTCCTTTTGTTTCTTACATTTATGTTCGTAAAGGGTTTGAATGATGTTCATACACTTCCAAGAATAAAGTTCAAACCATCCTTTCAAAAGTATGGCATCTAGCTGATGGTACAAGTATGGTCTCCATCCATCCTCCAACTCACCAGTCTATAAATCTTTTTGTTAAGGAAAAGACTATTCATGCTGTTCCCTACAAAAGTGGCTGGGAGGGAATGGATAATGACACTGTCCAGCTTGGTGACCTGAAAAAGGTGCACGAGCAAGCTAATTATACAAATGCAATCCTAAATACTATTGCTAAACAATTAAACCAGCTCTTTGCAAAAACTGATTCCAAAAAGGAAGTTACTACCGAAGTTTCTACCCCTAGCATAAAACCCTCTTCCACCTTGCAGAAAGTATTTCTAAACCATTTGTCAAATTAGACAGTGTTCCCAAAACAAATGTTGAATCCTTGTCTAAAGCAAAAAGTTTAAACTTGAATATCTTTTGTGCCATTTCAGAACAAATCAAAGAACTTGACATTTCTGCTCAAAAGAAAGCTCTCACATGCCTTGACAAAAATTGGCAACAAAATGACAGCACACCTTCCTCAACAGATGAAGAAGCTATTACTAATAGTGATGACCAAGAAGAGATCATAGCTACTATCCAAAAAACTTTCAAAGAAGAAGAGCCCATCAAAAACCCCTTCAAGGAAGAGCCTCTCACTCTTAACAAAATTCAAAGCTGCAGAAATGCTAGAACTAGGAATTTTTATCCTAGGCCTACTCTTCAAGACATTCAGTGCGAAGAAAGAGGCCAATTCACTGATAGAAACTATGATGGTAGATCTATCGATGCTTAGAACATTGATGGTAAATTAGAGCATGAGGTGCTATCTACAATTAAAGAAATAGGAATAGCAGTTGCTGCCTACAAAGTCAATGGCTACTCAAACAAAAATGTAGCTACCATAATTGTCCTTGGTTTCTTGGGACAATTAAAGAATTGGTGAGACAACTATCTCACCTTCAAAGAAAGGTTAGCTATTCTCAATCATACCACAGAAGAAATTGATGAACATGGCAAACGAATTCAAGATGCATATGAAATCCTAATTCATACCATCACTCTTCATTTCGTAGGCAATCCTCAAGAAAGATAAGTCGCAGCCAAAACTATCCTCATCAACCTAAGATGCCCAACTCTCTCAGATTACAGATGGTATAAAAATGTATTCTTCTCCAATGTATTAAAGAGAGACGATGGCATGCAAAGCTTTTGAAAAGAGCGATTCATTGCAAGCCTACCAAAGTTGTTTGGAGAAAGAATTCTCTCAAAACTCAGACAACACTATGGGACTGATGATATCTCTTTTCATCTTCTTACCTTTTATAAGATCTTTGGAGTTGTCAAAAGTGAAGGGCTAATCCTTTGCAATGAACTCAAAATACAAGCCAAATATGGATCAGAAAAGGTTCAATCTAGAAAAGAAATAGGAACTTTCTATGAAGCTTTTGACATTACAAAAATAGAAGCTCCTTCTTTAAGAGCTAAACATGCTAAGAAAACTATTAGCAAAAGATTCAAAAGACCAACAAAACCTTCAAACATTTCACCTCCAATTTCCAAGCCAACCTTTTCTAAAAAGAAGAAGGTAAAAAAAAGTCCAGTTGTCAGCTACAAATGTGGCAAACTAGGTCACAAAGCTTTTTAATGTAAGACTGAACAAAAGATCAATGAGTTATTCATTAATTAGCCTGAACTCCAAAAGTGTTGATTACTATCAAAGTTTAGAGGAAGACGGATTTGACTATGATTCTTCCTCCATCAAAGCAATCAACGTTACTACAAACAAAAATCAAAAAGAATTCCTACTCGACCTGATAGGAAAGATTTCGGATGAAGATACAAACAAGGAGTATCTGAGCAAGCTTAAACACTTAATTCTTGAAGAAGAAAAGAAAGTCATTAAGTTTGATATGAAAACTCCTAGCCTCACAAAGCTATTCCAAAAATATCCAATGCCCAATCCTTTCTAGCAACTCACCACAAAAGACATTCAAATTGAAGTCAACGAGCTGAAAGCTTAAGTTCGAGATCTTAGACAAGAGATTATTAATCATAAAGCTACTGATCTAGAACTCCATACAAAACTCTCCATCCTAGAAACACAAATTCCAAGTTCCTCCAAAATTCTAGACAATTTACAAAATATCGAAAACATCCCTGAGAATGGAGTCTCAGAAGAACAATTTCTTCATACAATTTCCCAAGTTACATTTCAAAAATGGTCTTCTATTATGAAAATAATAGTCAATGATTTCTCTACAAATGCAGTAGCCCTCACTTATAGTGGAGCTGATCAAAATTGCATAAGAGAAGGAATCATTCCTACTAAGTATTGTGAAAGAACAAAAGAACAATTGTGTTGTGCCAATGGAGAACCTTTGAACATCAAGTATAAGCTTAGCAAAAGTTATATTCAAAACAATGATTATTGTTTCAAAAATATATTTCTGAGTGTTCAAAACATTACCCATGACCTAATTCGTGGAACTCCATTTTTAACACAAATCTATCCATTTTATATCAATGAATCTGGTGTTCATACTAAGATTCTTGGCGAACAAATTTCTTTTAACTTTCTTTCTGCTACTAAGCAGCCTGAAGTTTCGCTTTTACAAAATTCCTCTATTTACAAATAAGTCAATCTCTTACAGTTAAAACAAAATCAAATTTCTCATTTACAAGAAGAAATGTCTTATAAAAGAATTAATGAACAATGACAAAGATTTCTTAGTTACCTCAATTACATTTCAGATTTTCCCTCCTTCTTCGACAATTGTGTGCTCCCCTGTATAGAAGACTTAGGAAAAGTCCTTAACCCTGATCTGATACACACACTGGCATAATAGGACAAATCAAATAAAAGGTCGAGTCTTTACCAGGTATAGGTATTCCTCATGCCTCTGCATTTATGATAGTCAAAATAGATGATTATGATATAGGCTATGGTGGAATCCTTAAACAAAGAATGAATGATAAAAAACAATTAGTTAGATATCATTCTAGCATTTGGCTCAGCTCACAACAAAATTATTCTACTATCAAAAGAGAAGTTTTATTTGTTGTTCTCTGTATTTCCAAATTCCAAGATGATTTATTTTACAAAAAATTCCATCTTAGAATTGATTGCAAATTAGCAAAAGAAGTTTTACAAAAGGATGTTAAGAATTTAGCTTCAAAACAAGTCTTTGTCAGATGGCAAGCTATTTTATCTTTCTTTGATTTTGAAATTGAATTTATCAAAGGAGAGAACAATTCTTTGCCAGATTTCCTTACAAGAGACATTTGTCAAAGAAAGTGTGACAAAACACATTCTGCACAGGTTTTCATAATGAGCAAGAAGGAGAAAGGCAAAGGTATGCAAAAGACAGATGACTATAAAATTGTTCCCAAAAAAAACTCATTCCAATCCCTTGCTAATTTCCCACCTTTACCATACAAAACCGTTGTCACAAAATCACCCACAAAACCCTCACAGGACAATTACTTCCTCAGATTTACGAAACACCTCTTTCTTACCAGCTACAAAATTGCCCCTCCTAATCTTTTCATCAAAGACCTGGTCCAAAGAAGTTTTGATGTCTCTCATTACCTTTGAGATCATCCACAAAAAACTCGACATTTCCATGAAACTCATTCTTATTGATACTCAGTCTGTTGACATTACTCGTATAACAGATGTCGCAGATCCTTCCTACATTTTATATTCAAAATATATTATCAAAAATGTTTTGGTTTCCAGTAATGGAAAAGTCCAATATAAGAAAGACAATTTTCTATCCCATTCGAACTAGCCAACTACAATTACCTTGATTATAAAATGGCTTGGTTAAGAGCTTTCTTCCACAAGCCAGAAATTCATTCATGGTTGTTCAACTTTCATGACAAAGCCCCATTTACATTTCCAATCTGGTTTTATCATTCATAGACTATGTTTGGCTATTCTCCCTCTGTCTTGCCTAATGAGGCTAAGGAAGGATGGAATTTCTGGATCACAAATATCCTAACCTATGAAGCCTATACAAAAGAAGTACAATTGTTTAGAACCTTCAATATTGCCTGGATTTTCTGTAGGGAATACAGGTACCAAAGTTATCTACTTAACTCATTTTCCTTGTCCGTTGTTCGAATCTACAAAGTTAGATGGTGGAATGAGTACAAAACCAAACTCTGTAGAAAAGAAAATGTGGAGTACTTTTGTAAAACCAAAACCAAAAAATATACTCTCTAAAACCTTCACACATTTAACAAAAATAAAGAGATTGCACATGAACCATCTACCTCTGCCAAAATGGAAGTCTCTTCTTCCTCTACAAAATCCAAGACCAAGGGGTCTTACAAAAAAGAGTGAGATATCCTCGAAGTTCTCAAGGATGACCCCACTATGAGACAAATCTTTTTATAAAAGCTCCTTGACAATGACGACTCAGGCGACGATTCAAGTTCAGTAGAGTCAGCTACAAAATCGAGGATCTATGATCTACAGGACTCTCAAGATCCTTATGATCTGTGAAAAAACAAAAATAAAGACAAGAGAAAAGAGCCCGCAAAGGTCTTGAACTTTGGCAAAAATAAGGGCCATTATCTTAACAAAATTTTTTATTTTGTAGTTAAAGACAAAACTGTTGGCAGGCATTACTCACTACTCACTACAGTCCACCGACATTTCACTATTCATCTACAATATCGACAAAGCACTGTTCATAATCAGTACCTAAAGATAAATTTTTCAAAGGTTGCACAGTATAAAGCAATTATCTTTTGACAAATGCAACCCTGCTTTCGGCGCATGACAAATGAAGACAAATCAGCATCATTTAGCCTCTATTATTAAGTTCCTCTCAGCTCTATGTAAGGCAGACATTTCATTTGAAGAAGCCATTGCAAAAAGCAGCAGAAAATTTTAAGATTAGAAATCAAGATAAATCTTCTTTCTCTCCTCTTAGAATTTTATTTACTGTCTCCAAATTTACTAACATCTGTACAAGTTTTATACAAGTCACAAGATTGACAATTTGTAAGTTTATTATTACAACAAAAAAATCTATAAGCTTTCTTAAGTTTTTTTAAAGTCTTTAATTTATGTAATCTTTCAATTGTGTTCTAAGCCTTTGTTTAATAGTGTTTTAATTTCTGTGTGTTTCGAACAGGATCGGAAGAAACACACGGAAATTAAAACTTTATTAAATAGAGGCTTAGAACACAAGGGAAAAATTACAGAAATTAAAGACTTAAAAGAAAGAAGAAAACTTATAGATATTCTTGTAGTACTAATAAACTTACAAATTGTCAATTTTGTAACTTGTATAAAACTTGTGCAGATATTTGTAAATTTGGAGAGAGCGAAGAAAATTCTAAGAGGAGAGAAAGAAGGTTTCTCTTGATTTCTGATCTTAAAATTTTCTGCTATTTTTTGCAATGGCTTCTTCGAATGAAATGTCTACCTTATATAGAACTGAGAGGAGCTCAATAATAGAGGCTAAATGATGCTGATTTGTCTTCATTTGTCATACGCCAAAAGCAGGGTTGCATTTGTCAAAAGGTAACTGCTTTATACTATGCAACTTTTGAAAAATTTGTCTGTGGATACTGTTTATGAACAGTGCTTTGTCAATACTGCAAATGAATAGTGAAATGTCACGGGACTGTAATGAATAGTGTCTATCGATAGTTTTTTCTTTATCTGCAAAATGAAAAATTTTGTTAAGATAATAGCGCTTATTTTTGCCAAAGGTCAAGACCTTTGCGGGCTCTTTTCTTTTGTTTTTATTTTTGTTTTGTCAAAGATCATAAGGATCTTGAGAGTCTTGTAGATCATAGATCCTCGGTTTTATAGCTGACTCTACTGAACTTGAATCGTTGCCTGAGTCGTCATTGTCGAGGAGCTTTTGTAAAACGATTTATCTCATAGCGGGGCCATCCTTGAGAACTTCGAGGATATCTAGCTGTTTTTGTGTAAGACCCTTAGCCTTGGATTTTGTAGAGGAAGAAGAGACTTCCATTTTGGCAGGAGTAGATGGCTCCTGTGCAATCTCTTTATTTTTGTCAAATGTACGAAGGTGTTAGAGAGTATATTTTTTGGTTTTGGTTTTGCAAAAGTACTCCACATTTTCTTTTCCGTAGAGTTTAGTTTTGTACTCATTTCACCATCTGACTTTGTAGATTCGAACAACGGATAGGGGAAATAAGTTAAGAAGATAACTTTGGTACCTGTGTTCCCAATAAAAAATCCAGCCAATGTTGGACAATTGTACTTCTTTTGTATAGGCTTCATAGGTAGGGGTATTTGTGATCCAAAAATCCCATCCTTCCTTAGCCTCATTAGGCAAGACAGGGGCAGAACAACCAAACATAGTCTATGAATGATAAAACCAGATTGGAAATGTAAATGAGGCCTTGTCATGAAAGTTGAAGAACCATGAATAAATTTCTGGCTTGTGGAAGAAAGCTCTTAACCAAGCCGTTTTATAATCAAGGTAATTGTACGTGGCTGGTTCAAATGGGAGAGAAAATTATCTTTCTTATAATGGATCTTTCCATCGCTGGAAACCCAAAAAATTTTTGATAATACATTTTGAATATAAAATGTAGGAAGGATTTGCGACATGGGTTATATGAGTAATGTCAGTAGACTGAGTATCAATAAGAATGAGTTCATGGAAATGTCGAGTTTTTTGTGAATGATCTCCAAGGTAATAAGAGTCACCAAAGCTTCTTTGGACCAAGTCTTTGATAAAAAGATTGGTAGGGGTAATTTTGCGTTGGTAAGAAAGAGGTGTTTGGTAAATCTGAGGAAGTAATTGTCTTGTGAGGGTTTTGTGGGTGATTTTATGACAATGGTTTTGTATGGTAAAGGTAGGAAATTGGCAAGGGATTGGAATTAGTTTTTCATGGGAACAATTTTGTAGTCATCTGCCTTTTGTATACCTTTGCCTTTGTCCTTTTTGCTCATTGTGAAAACCTGCGCAGAATGTGTTTTGTCACACTTTCTTTGCAAAATGTCTCTTGTAAGGAAATCTGGTAAAGAATTGTTCTCCCTTTTGATAAATTCAATTTCAAAATGAAAGGAAGATAAAGTAGCTTGCCATTTAGCAAAGATTTGTTTTGAAACTAAATTTTTAACATCCTTTTGTAAAACTTATTTTGCTAATTTGCAATCAATTGTAAGAAGGAATTTTTTGTAAAATAAATCATCTTGGAATTTGAAAATATAGAGAACAACAGATAAAATTGTTCTTTTGATAGTAGAATAATTTTGTTGTGAACTGAGCCAAATGCCAGAATGATATCTAACTAATTGTTCTTTATAATTCATTCTTTGTCAAAGGATTCATCCATAGCCTATATCAGACGCATCTGTTTTGACTATCATAAATGCAGAGGGATGAGGAATACCTATGCAGGGTAAAGACTCGACCTTTTGTTTGATTTTTCTGATTATGTTAGTGTGTGTATTAGACCAGGGTTCAGGACTTTTCCTAAGTCTTCTATACAGGGGAGCGCACAATTGTCAAGGAAGGGGGAAAAATCTAAAATGTAATTGAGACAACTAAGAAATCTTTGTAATTGTTCTTCAATTCTTTTATAAGAGATTTCTTCTTGTAAATGAGAAATTTGATTTTGTTTCAACCGTAAGAGATTGACTTGTTTGTAAATAGAGAAATTTTGTAAAAGTGAAACTTCAAGTTGCTTAGCAGTAGAGAGAAAGTTGAAAGAATTTTGTTTGCCAAGAATCTTAGTATGAACACCAGATTCATTGAGATAAAATGGATAGATTTGTGTTAAACATGGAGTTCCAAGAATTAGATCATGGGTAATGTTTTAAACAATTAGAAATATATTTTTGAAGCAATAATCATTATTTTGAATATAACATTTGTTAAGCTCATACTTGATGTTCAAAGGTTCTCCATTGACACTGCACAATTGTTCTTTTGTTCTTTCACAATACTTAATAGGAATGATTCCTTCTCTTATGCAGTTTTGATCAGCTCCACTGTCAATGAGGTCAACTGCATTTGTAAAAAAATCATTGACTACTATTTTGACAATAGAATACCATTTTTGAAAGGCAACTTGGGAAATTGTATGAAGAAATTGTTCTTCTGAGTTTCATTCTCAGGGATGTTTTCGATATTTTGCAAATTGTCTGGAATTTTGGAGGAACTTAAAATTTGTGTTTCCAGGATGGAGAGTTGTGTATGAAGTTCTAGATCAGTAGCTTTGAGATTAATAATCTCTTGTCCAAGATCTAAAAGTTGAGCTTTCAGTTTGTTGACTTCAATTTGAATGTCTTTTGTAGTTAGTTGCTGGAAACAATTGGGTATTGGATATTTTTGCAATACCTGTGCCTGGCTAGGAATTTCTATATCAAACTTAATGAATTTCTTTTCTTCTTCAAAAATTAAGTCTTTAAGCTTCCTCAAATACTCCTTTTTGTATCTTCATCAGAAATCTTTCCTATCAGGTTGAGTAGGAATTCTTTCTGATTTCTGTCTGTAATAACATTGATTGCTTTGATGAGGGAAGAATCATAGTCAGATGTATCTTCCTTTGAACTTTGATAGTAATCAACACTTTTGTCAGCATCAGATGAGTTTTGTGCTATGACAGCTAGAAGTTTCTTTTGGAGTTCAGGCTGATCAACGAATAACTCATTGATCTTTTGTTCAGTTTTGCATTGAAAGGCTTTGTAACCTGGTCTGCCACATTTGTAGTAGACAACTGGATTCTTTTTTACCTTCTTTTTTTAAGAAAAAGTTGGCTTAGAAATTGGAGGTGAAATGTTTGAAGGTTTTGTTGGTCTTTTGAATCTTTTGCTAACGAATTTCTTAGCATGTTTAGATTTTGAAGAAGAAGCTTCTATTTTTTTAATGCCAAAAGCTTCATAGAAAGTTTCCATTTCTTTTCTGGATTAGGCCTTTTCTGATTCATATTTGGCTTGAATTTTGAGTTCATTGCGAGAGACAAGGCCTTTACTTTTGATAACTCCGAAGATTATACCAAATGTAAGAAGATGGAAAGGGATATCATCGATCCTACAATGTTGTCTAAGTTTTGAGAGAATTCTTTCTCCAAACAACTTTGGTAGGCCTGCAATAAATCGCTCTTTGCAAAAGCTTTGCATGCCATCTTCTCTTTTAGTACATTGGTAAAGAATACATTTTTATACCATCTGTAATCTAAGAGAGTTGGGCATCTTAGGTTGATGAGGACAGTTTTGACTGCGGCTTATCCTTCTTAAGGATTGCCTATGATATGAAGAGTGATGGTATTAATTCGGGTCTCATATGCATCTTGAATTTGTTCACCATGTTCATCAATTTCTTCTATAGTGTGATTGAGAATAGCTAACTTTTTTTTGAAGGTGAGATAGTTATCCTACCAATTCTTTAATTGTCCCAAGAAACCAGGGACAATTATGGTAGCTACAGTTTTGTTTGAGTAGCCATTGACTTTGTAGGCAGCAGCTGCTATTCTTATTTCTTCAATGGTAGATA
>JAKOGI010002818.1:22500-83568 GCA_029747015.1 Carnegiea gigantea
ATGAGAGTAGCAGCTGCCACCTACAAAGTCAATGGTTACTCGAACCAAAATGTAGCTACCATAATTGTCGTTAGTTTATCTGGAGAATTAAAGAATTGGTGGGATAATTATCTCAGCTATGATGAAAGGTTAGCTATTCACAATTATACGACAAATGAATTAGATGAACGTGGTGAACGCATCCAAGATGCGTATGAAACCCTAGTTCATACCATTACCCTATATTTTATTGGTAATCCTCAAGAAGGTCAAGCGCCGCCAACACTGTCCTCATCACCCTTAGATGCCCGGCGCTCTCAGATTACAGATGGTATAAAGATGTATTCTTTACCAATGAATTAAAGAGAGAGGAAGGCATGCAAAATTTCTGGAAACAAAGATTCATTGTAGGCCTACCAAAGTTGTTTGGAGAAAGAATTCTCTCAAAGCTCCGACAACATTGTGGGACGGATGATATCCCTTTCCATGCTCTTACATTTAGAATGATCTTTAGAGTTATCAAAAGCAAAGGACTCATCCTTTGCAATGAACTCAAAATTCAAGCCAAATATGGATCAGAGAAAGCCCAATCCAAAAAAGAAATGAGAACTTTTTGTGAAGCATTTGGCATTACAAAAATTGAAGCTCACTCTTCAAAAACTAAACGTGCTAAGAAAGCCATTAACAAAAGATTCAAAAGATCAACAAAACCTAAAACAATTCTTCTCCAGTCTTCAATTCCAAGCCAACTTCTTCCAAAAAGAAGAAAATTAAAAGGAAGCCAGTTGTTTGTTACAAATGCGACAAACCAGGTCACAAAACATTCCTATGCAAAACTAAACAAAAGATCAATTAGTTATTTGTAGATTAGCCTGAACTTTAGAAGAAGCTTCTAGCTATCTTAGCACAAAACTCATCTTGATAGTGACAAAGAAATTGATTACTATCAAAGCTCTGAGGAGGATGAATGAGATTATGATCTTCCCCTATCAAGATAATCAATGTCATTACAAACAGAAAATAGAAAGAATTCCTGATTGTTCTAATCGGAAGGATTTCTGGTGAAGAGAGAAAAAAGAAGCATCTGAGCAAGCTTAAAGACTTGATTCTTAAAGAAGAAAAGAAAGTCACAAAGCTTGATATTGAAACTCCTAACCTAACAAAACTCTTCCAAAAGTATCAAATACCAAATCCTTTCAAGCAACTCACTACAAAAGACATTCAAATTAAAGTCAATGAGCTGAAAGCTCAAGTTCGAGATCTTAGACAAGACATTACCAATCTCAAAGCTGTTGATCTAGAACTCCATACAAAACTTTCCATCATGGAAACACAAATTCCTAGTTCCTCCTATATTCCAGATAATTTTCAAAATAGAGAAAACATCCCTGAGAATAGAGTTTCTCAAGAACAATTTCTTCATATAATTTCTCAAGTGATAATTCAGAAATGGTATTCTATGGTCAAAATAGTAGTCAATGATTTCTTTAAAAATACAATAGCTCTCATTAACAGTGGAGCTGACCATAACTGCTGATGTGAAGGAATCATTCCTGCTAAGTATTATGCAAGAACAAAAGAACAATTGTGCAGTGCCAATGGAGAACCTTTGAACATCAGGTGTAAGGTGAACAAAGGTTACATTCAAAACAATGGTTATTGCTTCGAAAATATCTTTCTAATAGTACAAAATATTACCCATGACATAATTCTTGGTACTTCGTTTTTAACATAAATTTATCCATTTTATGTTAACGAATCTGGTGTTCATACCAAGATTCTTGACAAACAAATCTTTTTCAATTTTCTTTCTGCTGCTAAGCAAAGCGAAGCTTCGCTTTTACAAAGTTCTTCAATCTACGTACAAGTCAATCTTTTACAATTAAAACAATATCAAATTTTCAAATTAAAGGATGAAATCTCTTGCAAAAGAATTAATGAGCAATTACAAAGATTTCCTAGCTGCCTCAACTGCATTTCAGATTTTTTCCCTCATCTTCGACAATTGTCTGCTCCCATGTATAGAAGACTTAGGAAAAATCCTGAACCTTGGTCTGATATACACACTGACATTATTAAACAAAACAAACAAAAGGCCGAATCTCTACCATGTCTAGGTATTCCCCATCCGTCTACATTCATGATTGTAGAAATAGATGCGTCTAACATAGGTTATGGAGGAATCCTTAAACAAAGAATGCATGATAAAGAACAGTTAGTTCGATATCATTCTGGCACTTGGTTCGATCCACAACAAAATTATTCTACTGTCAAAAAGGAAATTTTATCCATTGTACTTTGTATTTTCAAATTTCAAGATGATTTATTTTACAAAAAATTCCTGCTTCGAATTGATTATAAATCTGCAAAAGATGTTTTACAAAAGGATAATTTAGTTTCAAAACAAATCTTTGGCAGATGGCAAGCAATTTCATCCTCATTTGATTTTGAAATTGAATTTATCAAAGGAGAGAACAATTCTTTACCAGATTTTCTTACAAGAGAGTTTTTACAAGGAAAGAGTGACAAAGCACATTTTATGCAGGTTTTCACAATGAGCAAGAAGGATAAAGGCAAAGGTATACAAAAAAATGATGACTACAAAATTGCTCCCACAAGAAATTCTTTTTAATCCCTTGCTAATTTTCCACCTTTACCATACAAAACTGTTGTTACCAAACTACCCACAAACCCCTCACAAGATAATTATTTCCTCAGATTTAGAAAACATCTTTTCTTACCAGCTACAAAATTGCCTCTACAAATCTTTTCATCAAAGACTTGGTTCAAAGAAGCTTTGGTGATTCACATCACCTTGGTGATCATCCCCAAAAAACTCAATAATTTTATGAACTCATTCTTACTGATACCTAGTCTATTGACATTGCTCATACAATAGATGTCGCAAATCCCTCCTATATTTTATATTTAAAATGCATTATCAAAAACGTTTTGGGCTTCCAGCAATGGAAAGATCCATTACAAAAAAGACAATTCTCTGTTCCACTTGAACCAGCAACCTATAATTATCTTGATTACAAATTGGGCTGGCTAAAAGCATTTTTCCACAAGCCAGGAATTCATTCTTGGTTCTTTAACTTTTATGACAAAGCTCCATTTATATTTCCAACCTGGTTTTATCATTGGTAGTCTATGTTTGGCTGCTCTCGTTCTATCCTACCTTGTGAAGCTAAGGAAGGTTGGGACTTCTAGATTGCAAACACCCCTGCCTATGAAGCCTATACAAAAGAAGTACAATTCTTCAGAACCTTCAACATTGCTTGGATATTCTGTTTGAAATACAGATATCAGAATTATCTTTTTAATTCATTTCCCCTCTCTATTGTTCGGATTTATAGGGTCAGATGGTGGAATGAATACAAAACCAAGCTCTGTGGGAAAGAAAATGTTGAATATTTCTGCAAAATATAAACCAAAAAATACACCCTTCAAACATTCATACATTTGATAAAAATACAGAACCAGCACCCAAACCATCTACCCCAACCAAAATGAAAGTCTCATCTTCCTCTAAAAAATCCAAATCTAAGGAACTAACATAAAAACAAAGAGATATCCTCGAAGTCCTCAAAGATGACCCAGCAATGAGACAAATCTTTTTACAAAGGCTCCTTGACAATGATGACTCAGATGACAATTCAAGTTCAACAGAGTTTGCTACAAAACCCAGGATTGAAGATCTTCACGATTCTCAAGATCCTTATGATCTATGAAAAAACAAAATTCAAAACAAAAGAAAAGAGCCTGCAAAGGTCTTAGCCTTTGGCAAAAGTAAGGGCCATTACAATTGATAAAAATTTTATTTTACAGGTGAAGATAAAACTATCGGCAAATACTATTTACTATAGTTTCTTGATATTTCACTGTTCATCTACAGTATTGACAAGTTACTATTCATGAACAGTTCTCAAGGATAAAATTTTCAAAAGTTGCACAGTACAAAGTTGTTACCTTTTGACAAGTACAACTCAACTTTCGGTGCATGACAAAAGAAGACAATTAAGCATCATTATGCCTCCATTATTGAGTCCCTCTTAGCTCTATGTAAGGCAAACATTTTCATTCGAATAAGGCATCAAAAAAATCAGGAGATCAAAAATAAAACAAACTCTCATCTACAGAACTCTTCTCTCCCCTCTTTAATTTTCTTCTGTTTACAAATCCTTGTACAAGTTCTACAAATCGACAGTTTGTAAGTTTATTACTATTACAAAGTATATATAAGTTTTCAGTTTTCTTATTTCAGTTTGTATTTTCCTTTTACGTACTCAGTGTTTTAAGTTTTCTTAATAAAGTTTTCTTATTTCGTGTGTTTCTTCCGATCCTGTTCACCTCTGGTATTAAAGCCATTTATGTGTCTATCTGTGCATGATATTTGATATGCATTGGTCAGCCATTGGCCAGCTGTGAATCCGTTGGTCAACTGTGTGAGGTGGTCCCGACAACTGGTCCTCCTTGTGCCGTCTTTAACCTACATTGCGGGAGTAGACTTTTATCATTCACAACATATGCACAAAATATGGCAATGGCTAGTAATTTCAAGGAGTTGTTGCCATTTAAGATAGATAGTCATAGTAGTGATATAGTCAATAGTAATGAGTTTAGGACAAATGACCCTATTAAGGCCCCGTCTCCTAACAATTTTCGTAAATGGGATATTCCCAAAGTCAATATTGAATCTATTTACAAAATCGGTACATTTAGCTTTCAAACTGCTTTTTCAATCAAAATTCATGAAGAAATCGTGAGTTTACAAAATGGATTACAAACTATTTCATTGATCAAACCAGAAGCAATTCAAATACATTTAAAAGACAAATTCCGCTTTATGCATATTGGACTTGTTCAGGTTGCCGTAAAACCTTTCATCAGAAAAGGTATTAACGCCCCTATCTACATGGATTTAAGAGATAAAAGGCTAAAGAAATAGAAATTGTCTCCATTAGCCATGACAACAACTTCCTAAACTTACTAGCCATTGCCATATTTTGTGCAAATGTTATGAATGATAAAACTCTACTCCTGCAGTGTAGATTAAAAACGGGACCACCAGGACTACCTCACACAGCTGACCAACGGATTCACAGCCGACCAATGGCTAACCAACGCGTATCAAATATCATGCACAGATAGACATATAAATGGCTCTGATACCGAAGGGGAATAGGATCAGAAGAAACACATGAAACAAGAAAACTTTATTAAGAAAACTTAAAATGCAGAGTACGTAAAAGGAAAATAAAAACTGAAATAAGGAAACTGAAGAAAACATATAAGTACTTTATAATAGTAATAAACTTACAAATTGTCGATTTGTAGAACTTATACAGGGATTTGTAAACAAAAGAAAATTAAAGAGGAGAGAGAAGAGTTTTCCAGATGAGAATTTGTTTTGTTTTTGATCTCCTTATTTTTGGATGCCTTGTTCGAATGAAAATGTCTACCTTATATAGAGTTGAGAGGCTGAATAATGGAGGCTAAATGATACTTAATTGTCTTCTTTTGTCATGCGCTAAAAGTTAGGTCGCAATTATCAAAAGTTAACAACTTTGTTACTGTGCAACTTTTGAAAATTTTATCATTGAGAACTGTTTATGAATAGTAACTTGTCGATACTGTAGGTGAACAGTGAAATGTCGGGGAACTGTGGTGAATAGTATCTGCTGACAGTTTTGTCTTCACCTGCAAAATAAAATTTTTGTCAATTATAATAGCCCTTACTTTTGCCAAAGGTCAAGACCTTTGCGGGCTCTTTTCTTTTCTTTTGAATTTTGTTTTGTCATAGATCTTAAGGATCTTGAGAATCCTGAAGATCTTCAATCCTGGGTTTTGTAGCAGACCCTGTTGAACTTGAACTGTCATCTGAGTCATCATTATCAAGGAACTTTTGTAAAAAGATTTGTCTCATTGCTGGGTCATCTTTGAGGACTTGGAGGATATCTCTTTGGTTTTGTGTTAGTCCCTTGGATTTTGATTTTGTAGAGGAAGATGAAACTTCCATTTTGGTAAGGGTAGATGGTTTAGGTGCTGGTTCTGTATTTTTATCAAATGTGTGTATGTTTTGGAGGGAGTATTTTTTGGTTTTTGTTTTGCAGAAATATTCAACATTTTCTTTGCCATAGCGCTTGGTTTTGTATTCATTCCACCATCTGACCTTGTAAATCTGAACAATTGATAGGGGAAATGAATTAAGAAGATAATTCTGATATCTATATTCCCAACAAAATATCCAGGCAATGTTGAAGGTTTTGAAGAATTATACTTCTTTTGTATAGGCTTCATAGGCGGGGGTGTTTGCAATCCAGATGTCCCAATCTTCCTTAGCTTCACAATGTAGGACAGAATAAGAGCAGCCAAACATAGTCTACCAATGATAAAACTAGATTGGAAATGTAAATGGAGCTTTGTCATAAGAGTTAAAGAGCCAAGAATGAATTCTTGGCTTGTGGAAAAATTCTCTTAGCCAGGCCAATTTGTAATCAAGATAATTGTAGGTGGCTGGTTCAAATAGAACAGAGAATTGTCTTTCTTGTAATGCATCTTTCCATTGTTGGAAGCCCAAAACATCTTTGAACCAAGTCTTTTATGAAAAGATTTGTAGGGGTAATTTTGCAGTTGGTAAGTGAGGGTTTTGTGGGTGGTTTGGAAACAACAGTTTTGCATGGTAAAGGTGGAAAATTGACAAGGGATTGAAAAGAATTTCTTATGGCAACAATTTTGTAGTCATCATCGTTTTGCATACCTTTGCCTTTGTCCTTCTTGCTCATTGTGAAAACCTGTATAAAATGTGCTTTGTCACTCTTTCCCTATAAAAACTCTCTTGCAAGAAAATCTGGTAAAGAATTGTTCTCTCCTTCGATAAATTCAATTTCGAAATCAAATGAGGATAAAATTGCTTGCCATCTGGCAAAGATTTGTTTTGAAACTAAATTCTTAACATCCTTTTGTAAGATATCTTTTGCAGATTTGCAATCAATTCAAAGCAAGAATTTTTTGTAAAATAGATAATCTTGAAATTTGGAAATACAAGGTACAATTGATAAAATTTCCTTTTCGATAGTAGAATAATTTTGTTGTGGATCAAGCCAAGGGTCAGAATGATATCGAACTAACTGTTCCTTATCATGCATTCCTTGTTTAAGGATTCCTCCATGACCTATGTCAGATGCATCTATTTCTACAATCATGAATGCAGAGGGATGGGGAATACCTATACATGGTAGAGAATCAATCTCTTGTTTGATTTGTTTAACAATGTCAGTATGTATATCAGACCAAGGTTCAGGAATTTTCCTAAGTCTTCTATACAGGTAAGCACACAATTGTCGAAGATGAGGGAAAAAAATCTGAAATGTAGTTGAGGCAGCTAAGAAATCTTTGTAATTGCTCATTAACTCTCTTATAAGAGATTTTGTCCTTTAAATAGAAAATTTTATTTTGTTTTAATTGTAAAAGATTGACTTATTGTAGATTGAAGAATTTTGTGAAAGCAAAACTTCGCGCTACTTAGCAGTAGAAAGAAAATTGAAAGAGATTTGTTTGTTAAGAATCTTGGTATGAACACCAGATTCATTAACATAAAATGGATAAATTTGTGTTAAAAATGGAGTACTAATAATTATGTCATGGATAATATTTTGTCCTATTAGAGAGATATTTTTGAAGTAATAACCATTGTTTTGAATGTAACCTTTGTTCAGCTTACACCTGATGTTCAAACGTTCTTCATTGGCACTGCACAATTGTTCTTTTGTTCTTTCACAATACTTACTAGGAATGATTCCTCCACATATGCAATTCTGGTCAGCTCTACTACCAATGAGAGCTATTGCATTTATAGAGAAATCATTGACTACTATTTTGACCATAGAATACTATTTTTGAACTGTCACTTGAGAAATTGTATGAAGAAATTATTCTTAAGAAACTCCATTCTCATGGATCTCTTCTATATTTTGAAAGTTTCTGGGGTATGGGAGGAACTAGGAATTTGTATTTCCATGATGGAAAGTTTTGTATGGACTTCTAGATCAGTAGCTTTGAGATTCGCAATCTCGTGTCTAAGATCTCAAACTCGAGCGTTTAGCTCATTGACTTCAATTTGAATGTCTTTTGTAGTGAGTTGCTGGAAAGGATTTGGTATTGGATACTTTTGGAATAGTTTTATCAACCTAGGAGTTTCGATATCAAGCTTTATGACTTTATTTTCTTCTTCAAGAATTAAGTCTTTAAGTTTACTCAGATACTCTTTTTTTGTCTCTTCATAAGAAATCTTCCGATTAGATCAATTAGGAATTCTTTCTGATTTCTATTTGCAATGACATTGATTTTCTTGATAGGGGAAGAATCATAATTTGATTCGTCCTCCTCAAAGCTTTGACAGTAATCAACTTCTTTGTCACTATCAGATGAGTTTTGTGCTAGGACAGCTAGAAGCTTCTTCTGAAGTTCAGGCTGATTTGTAAATAACTCGTTGATCTTTTGTTCAGTTTTGCATTGGACTGCTTTGTGACCTAGTTTGCCACATTTGTAACAAACAACTGGCTTCTTTTTGACTTTCTTCTTTTTAGAAGAAGTTGGCTTGGAATTGAAGATTGGAGGGGAACTGTTTGGAGGTTTTGTTGATCTTTTGAATCTTTTGTTAACGGCTTTCTTATCATGTTTAGCTTTTCAAGAGGGAGCTTTAATTTTTGTAATGCCAAATGCTTCATGGAAAGTTCCCATTTCTTTTCTGGATTGGGCTTTCTCTGATCCATATTTGACTTAAATTTCGTGTTCATTGCAAAGGATGAGTCCTTTGCTTTTGACAACTCCAAAGATAATTCCAAATGTAAGAGTATGGAAAGGGATATCATCCGTCCCACAATGTTGTCAGAGCTTTGAGAGAATTCTTTCTCCAAACAACTTTGGTAGGCTTGCAATGAATCTTTCTTTCTAGAAATTTTTCATGCCATCGTCTCTTTTTAATACATCAATAAAGAATACATCTTTATACCATCTGTAATCTAAGAGAGTAGGGCATATAAGGTTAATGAGGATAGTTTTAACGATGGCTTGACCTTCTTGAGGATTGCCAATAAAATGTAGGGTAATGGTATGCACTAGGGTTTCATACGCATCTTGGATGCGTCCACCGTGTTCATCCAATTCATTTGTCGTATGATTGAGAATAGCTAACCTTTCATCATAGCTGAGATAATTATCCCACCAATTCTTTAATTCTTCAGATAAACTAAGAACAATTATGGTAGCTACATTTTGGTTCGAGTAACCATTGACTTTGAAGGCGGCAGCTGCTACTCCATATCTTCTGTGGTAGATAGCACTTCATTTTCTGATTTGCCATCAATATTCCAACCACTGATAGATCTCGCATCGTAGTTTCTATCCGTGAATTGGCCTCTTTCTTCGTATTGGATATCTGGAGGAGCAAGTCTAAGATAGTAATTCCTAGTCCTAGCGTTTCTTTAATTTTGTACTTTGTTAAGAGCAAGAGACTCTCCTTTGTAGGAATTATGGATAGGTTCCTCTTCTTTGAAAGTCTTTTGGATAGTAGCTGTGACCTCATCTAAGTCACTACTACTAGTAACAGCTTTTTCTTCTTCTTCTGAGGAAGATATACTATCAACCTTTTGTTGGTAAGTTTTGTTAATATAAGCTAGTGCTTTCTTTTTGTCAATAGCTTCGATTTGTTCAGAAAGCTTTTGAAGAAGATCATAATTTGCGCTTTTTAGTTTAGGCAGAGATTCCACAGTGGCTCTGGGAATACTGTCTAATTTGGCAAATGGTTTGGAAATGCTTTCTGTAAAAGAGGAAGAGGGTTTTGTACTAGGCTTGCCATCTCTTTTTTGGCAGCTTCCTTTTTAGAATCAGTTTTGACATTGAGCTGGTTCAATTGCTCAGCAATTGTATTCAAGATGGCATTTGTATAATTGGCTTGCTCATGAACCTTTTTGATGTCACCAAGCTGGGCAGTATTGGTATCCATTCCCTCCTGGCCACTTTTGTAAGGAAACGCGTGAACAGTCTTTTCCTTGGCAAAAATCTTTATCGGCTGGTGCGTAGGAAGATGGATGAAGACCATACTTGTACCACCAGCAAGATGCCAAACTTTTGCAAGACTGGTTTGAACATTTATACTTGGGAATGTATAAACCTTATTCAAACCTTTTTGAGATGTAAATGCAAGAAATCATAGGAAAAAAGGGATGTTGACTGCAAGCCTTTGCATGTCAACTATCCAAGCTTGTTTAACCTTTTCTCTAAGGTTTCGATCATTTTGTTCGAACCATTGGTGCTAGGAAGCATTACTGGCAGAGTAATAACCTTCCTTAAGGAAAGGTCAATTAATTGTAAAATTTGGATTTGTGAGAATGTTGCATCCATATCCCATTCTTGAAGAACAAGGAGATGGAGGATTACTGATAACTTATTTTGGTAAGGGCGACCTGAACCGGTATTTTTGTTGTTCTTCTGGAGGGATACTTCTATCTGATTGGAAATTGAAAAATGATTTTCTACTGGCAGAAGTTCCAGGGATATTTGTACGTTCACGAAATGAGCGAAATCGTAAGAGAACTCGGCCATCGGGTTCTTCTATGATTTGCTCAATATTGTTCATTTGTTTGGATTTGTCAATGGGAGCAGGATGAGCTTCTTCAAGCCCAATAGCTTCTAGAATTGTAATCTCATCCCATTTGAGAAGTTTTCGCGTAAAAACTTACGGTTTGTCATCTTCAATTTGAAGTAAAATTGTTTCTTTTGTGTTTGAAGGTAAGGGATTCAAAAATTTTGTATTGAGGTTTGCAGACATAAGTCTAAAATAGACTTTAAAAATAATAATAAAGTTTTTCAAATCATAAAACTCGTCACCTTGGATATGAACATCAAGCTTCAAGGCTAAGGGTGTTATGGGACAGGTAAGATTAACGCAAAAGTCTGGATAACAATTGAAGAAAATTGATCCGTTATGTATATTGGTATTGATCATTGCTAATAGAGACGATTTGTATTTCTTTAATCTTTTGTCTGTTAAAGCCATGTAGATAGGTGCATTAATGCCTTTTTTGATGAAAGGTTTAACAGGAACATGAACAAGTCCAATATGCATAAAGCAGAATTTGTCTTTTAAATGTATTTAAATTGCTTCTGGTTTAATCAATGAAATAGCTTGTAATCCATTTTGTAAACTCACAATTTCATCATGAGTTTTGATCGAAAAGGCAATTTGAAAGCTAAATATACCGATTTTGTAAATAGTTTCAATATTGACTTTGGGTATATCCCATGTGTGATAATTGTCAAGAGACGGGGCCTTAATAGGGTTATTTGTCCTAAACTCATTACTATTGACTATATCACTACTATGACTATCTATCTTAAATGACAACGACTTCCTGAACTTATTAGCCATTGCTATATTTTGTGCATATGTTGTGACTGATAAAAGTATACTCCCGCAGTGTAGATTAACGACGGGTCCACCAGGACCATTTACCGAGACGACCTGACACGGCTGACCAACGGATTCATGGCTGACTAACGGCTGACCAACACCTATCAAATATCATGCACAGATAGACACATAAATGGCTTTGATACCAGAGGGGTACAAGATCGGAAGAAACACATAAAATAAGAAAACTTTATTAAGAAAGCTTAAAACACAGAGTACATAAAAGGAAAATACAAACTAAAATATGAAAACTGAAGAAAACTTACGGATACTTTGGCATGGTGATAAACTGACAAATTGTCGATTTGTAGAACTTGTACATGGATTTGTAAACAGAAAAA
This sequence comes from Carnegiea gigantea, assembly GCA_029747015.1. Lineage (NCBI taxonomy): Eukaryota > Viridiplantae > Streptophyta > Magnoliopsida > Caryophyllales > Cactaceae > Carnegiea > Carnegiea gigantea. Next base: position 34,297 of record JAKOGI010002818.1, read on the forward strand.
AGTGAAAGAGGAGAGAGAAGAGTTTTGTAGGTGAGAGTTTGTTTTGTTTTTGATCTCCTAATTTTTCGATGCCTTGTTCGGATGAAAATGTCTGCCTTATATAGAGCTGAGAGGGGGTCAATAATGGAGGCGTAATGATGCTTAATTGTCTTCTTTTGTCATGTGCTAAAAGTTGAGTCGCAATTGTCAAAAGTTAACAACTTGTACTGTGCAACTTTTGAAAATTTTGTCATTGAGAACTGTTCATGAATAATAACTTATCGATACTGTAGATGAATAGTGAAATGTCAGGAAATTGTAGTGACTAGTGTTTGCCCACCGTTTTGTCTTCACCTGTAAAATAAAATTTTTATCAATTATAATGGCCCTTACTTTTGCCAAAGGCCAAGACCTTTGCGGGCTCTTTTCTTTTGTTTTGAATTTTGTTTTTCATAGATCATAAGGATCTTAAGAATCCTGAAGATCTTCAATCTTGGGCTTTGTAGCAAACTCTATTGAACTTGAATTGTCATATGAGTTATCATTGTCAAGGAGCCTTTGTAAAAAGATTTGTCTCATTGCTGGGTTAGCTTTGAAGACTTCGAGGATATCTCTTTGCTTTTGTGTTGGTCCCTTGGATTTGGGTTTTGTAGAGGAAGACGAGACTTCTATTTTGGTAGGGGTCGATTGTTTGGGTGCTAGTTCTGTATTTTTGTCAAATGTGTGAATGTTTTGGAGGGTGTTCTTTTTTTTTTTTGTTTTGCAGAAATATTCAACATTTTCTTTGCCCCAGAGCTTGGTTTTGTATTCATTCCACCATCCAACCTTGTAAATCCAAACAATAGATAGGGAAAATGAATTAAGAAGATAATTCAGATATCGGTATTCCCAACAGAATATCCATGCAATGTTGAAGGTTCTGAAGAATTGTACTTCTTTCGTATAGGCTTCATAGGCGGGGGTGTTTGCAATCCAGAAGTCCCAACCTTCCTTAGCTTCACAAGGTAGGACAGAGGGAGAGCCACCAAACATAGTCCACCAATGATAAAACTAGATTGGAAATTTAAATGGAGCTTTTCATGGAAGTTAAAGAACCAAGAATGAATTTCTGGCTTGTGGAAAAATGCTCTTAGCTAGCCAAATTGTAATCAAGATAATTACAGGTGGCTGGCTCAAATGGAATAGAGAATTATCTTTCTTGCAATGGATCTTTCCATTGCTGGAAGCCCAAAACATTTTTGATTATGCATTTTGAATATAAAATGTAGGAGGGATTTGCGATATCTATTGTATGAGTAATGTCTACGGACTGGGTATAAGTAAGAATGAGTTCGTAAACTTGTCGAGTTTTTTAGGGATCATCACCAAGGTGATGTGAGTCACCAAAGCTTCTTTGAACCAAGTCTTTGATGAAAAGATTTATAGAGGCAATTTTGTAGGTGGTAAGAAAAAAATGTTCTGTAAATCTAAGGAAATAATTATCTTGTGAGGGTTTTGTGGGTGGTTTGGTAACAACAGTTTTGTATGGTAAAAGTGGAGAATTAGCAAGGGACTGAAAAGAATTTCTTGTATGAACAATTTTGTAGTCATCATTTTTTTTGTATACCTTTGCCTTTGTCATTCTTACTCATTGTGAAAACCTGCATAAAATGTGCTTTGCCACTCTTTCCTTGTAAAACCTCTCTTGTAAGGAAATTTGGTAAAGGATTGTTCTCTCCTTTGATAAACTCAATTTCAAAATCAAATGACGATGAAATTGCTTGCGATCTGGCAAAGATTTGTTTTGAAACTAAATTCTTAAGATCCTTTTGTAATACATCTCTTGCAGATTTGCAATCAATTCGAAGCAGGAATTTTTTGTAAAATAGATCATCTTGAAATTTGAAAATATAAAGTACAATTGATAAAATTTCGTTTTTGATAGTAGAATAATTTTGTTATGGACCGAGCCAAGTGCCAGAATGATATCAAGCTAACTGCTCCTTATCATACATTCTTTGTTTAAGGATTCCTCAATGACTTATGTTAGATGCATCTGTTTCCACAATCATGAATGCAGAGGGATGGGGAATACCTAGACATGGTAGAGACTCGATCTTTTGTTTGATTTGTTTAATAATGTTAGTGTGTATATTAGACCAAGGTTCAGGATTTTTTCTAAGTCTTCTATATAGGGGAGCGCACAATTGTCGAAGATGAGGGAAAAATCTGAAATGTAGTTGAGGTGGCTAAGAAATCTTTGTAATTGCTCATTAATTATTTTATAAGAGATTTCGTCCTTCAAATAGAAAATTTTATTTTGTTTTAATTATAAAAGATTGACTTGTTTGTAGATTGAAGAATTTTGTAGAAGCGAAACTTCACGTTGCTTAGTAGCAGAAAAAAATTAAAAGAGATTTGTTAGTTAAGAATCTTGATATGAACATCAAATTCATTAACATAAAATGGATAAATTTGTGTTAAAAAAGGAGTACCAAGAATTATGTTATGGATAATATTTTATACTATTGGAAAGATATTCTTGAAGCAATAACCATTGTTCTGAATGTAACCTTTGTTTAGCTTACACTTGATTTTCAAAGGTTCTCCACTGGCACTGCACAATTGTTCTTTTGTTCTTTCACAATACTTAGGAGGAATGATTCCTTCACGTATGCAGTTCTAGTAAGCTCCACTGTCAATGAGGGCTATTGCATTTGTAGAGAAATCAATGACTACTATTTTGACCATAGAATACTATTTTTGAATTGTCACTTGAGAAATTGTATGAAGAAATTGTTCTTGAGAAACTCCATTCTCGAGGATGTTTTCTATATTTTGAAAATTGTCCGGAATAGGGAAGGAACTAGGAATTTGTGTTTCCATGATGGAAAGTTTTGTACGGAGATCTAGATCAGTAGCTTTGAGATTGGTAATCTCGTGTCTAAGATCTTGAACTTGAGCTTTCAGCTTATTGATTTCAATTTGGATATCTTTTGTAGTGAGTTGCTGGAAAGGATTTGGTATTGGATACTTTTGAAAGAGTTTTATCAGGCTAGAGTTTCGATATCAAGCTTTATGACTTTGTTTTCTTCTTCAAGAACTAAGTCTTTAAGCTTGCTCAGATACTCCTTTCTTATCTCTTCATCAAAAATCTTTCCGATTAGATCAATCAGGAATTCTTTCTGATTTCTGTTTGTAATGACATTGAATGGCTTGATAGGGGAAGAATCATAATCTGATTCATCCTCCTCAGTGCTTTGGTAGTAATCAACTTCTTTATCACTATCAGATGAGTTTTGTGCTAAGACAACTAGAAGCTTCTTTTGAAGTTCAGGCTGATCTGTAAATAACTAATTAATCTTTTGTTCAGTTTTGCATTGGAATGCTTTGTAACTTGGTTTGCCACATTTGTAACAAACAACTGGCTTCTTTTTGACATTCTTCTTTTTGGAAGAAGTTGGCTTGGAATTAAAGACTGGTGGAGAATTGTCTAGACGTTTTACCGATCTTTTGAATCTTTTGTTGACGACTTTCTTAGCACGTTTAGCATCTGAAGAGGGAGCTTCAATTTTTGCAATGCGAAATGCTTCATAGAAAGTTACCATTTCTTTTCTAGATTGGGCTATCTCTGATCCATATTTGGGTTGAATTTTGAGTTTATTGCAAAGGATGAGTCCTTCGCTTTGACAACTCCAAAGATCATTCCAAATGTAAGAGTATGGAAAGGGATATCATCCGTCCTGCAATGTTGTCGGAGCTTTGAGAGAATTCTTTCTCCAAACAACTTGGTAGGTCTGCAATGAATCTATCTTTCCAGAAATTTTACATACCGTCCTTTCTCTTTAATAACTGGTAAAGAATACATCTTTATGCCATCTGTAATATGAGAGCGTCGGGCATCTAAGGTTGATGAGGACAGTTTTAGCGGCGGCTTGACCTTCTTGAGGATTGCCAATAAAATGTAGGGTAATGGTATGAACTAGGGTTTCATATGCATCTTGGATGCATTCACCACGTTCATCCAATTCATTTCCCGCATGATTGAGAATAGCTAACCTTTCATCATAGGTGTGATAATTATCCCGCCAATACTTTAATTGTCCAAGGAAACCAAGGACAATTATGGTAGCTACACTTTTGTTCGAGTAACCATTGACTTTGAAGGTGGTAGCTGCTACTCCCATATCTTCTATGACAGATAGCACTTTATTTTCTGATTTGCTAGTCATAGTTTCTATCAGTGAATTGGCCTCTTTCTTTGTATTGAATTTCTGCAGGAGTAGGTCTATGATAGTAATTCCTAGTCCTAGCGTTTCTCTAATTTTGTATTTTGTTAAGAGCAAGAGGCTCTTCTTTGTAGGAATTTTAGATAGGTTCTTCTTCTTTGAAAGTCTTTTGGATAGTAGCTATGACCTCATCTGAGTCACTGCTACTAGTGACAGCTGCTTCTTCTTCTTCTAACAAAGATGTACTGTCAACCTTTTGTTGGCAAGTTCTGTCAATGCAAGCTAGTGCTTTCTTTGTGTCAATAGCTTTTTATTCAGAATCTTTTGAAGAATGTCATAATTTTTAGGCCTTTTGGTTTAGGTAGAGATCCCATAGTGACTCTGGGAGTACTGTCTAATTTGACAAATGGCTTAGAAATGCTTCCTGTAGAAGAGGAAGAGGGTCTTGTACTGGGACTTGCCAAATCTTTTTGGCAGCTTCCTTTTTGGAATCAGTTTTGGCATTGAGCTGGTTCAATTGCTCAGCAATTGTATTCAAGATGGCATTTGTATAATTGACTTGCTTATGAACCTGTTTGATGTCACTAAGCTGGGTAGTATTGGTATCCATTCCCTCCTGGCCACTTTTGTAAGGAAAAGCGTGAACAGTTTTTTCCTTGGCAAAAATCTTTATGGGTTGATGCGTAGAAGGATAGACGGAGACCATACTTATAACATCAGCAAGATGCTAAACTTTTACAATGCTACTTTGAACATTTATACTTGTGAGTGTATAAACATTATTCAAACTTTCTTGAGATGTAAATGTAAGAAATCGTAGGAAAAGGGGGATGTTGATTGCAAGCCTTTACATGTCAACTATCCAAGCATGTTTAACCTTTTCTCTAAGGTCTCGATCAATTTGTTCGAACCATTGGGGCTTGGAAGCATTACTAACAGATTAATAATCTTGCTTAAGGAAAGGCTAATCAATTGTAAAATTTGGATTTGTGAGAACATTGCATCCATATCTTATTCTTGAAGAAGAAGGAGATGGAGGATGACTGATAACTGGTTCTGGTATGGGCGACCTGAATTGGTATTTTTATGGTTCTTCTGGAGGATTACTTATATCTGAGTGGAAATCAAAAAATGATTTCCTACTAGCAGAAGTTCCAGGGATATTTGTAGGTTCACGAAATGAGTGGAATCGTAAGAGAACTCGGCCATTAGGTTCTTCTATGATGTTCTCAATATCGTTCATTTGTCTAGATTTGTCAATAGAAGAAGGCTGAGCTTCTTCATGCTGTATAGCTTTCGGAATTGTAATCTCATCCCATTTGAGAAGTTTTGGAGTAAAAACTTGGGGTTTGTCATCCTCAATCTAAAGTAAAACTGTTTCTTTTGTGTTTGAAGGTAAAGGATTCAAAAATTTTGGGTTGAGATTTGTAGACATAAGTCTAAAATAGACTCTAAACATAATTGCAAAGTTTTTGAAGTCATGAAACTCGTCACCTTGAATATGAACATCAACATCAACACAGAAGTCTAGATAACAATTAAAGAAAATTGGTGTGCTATGTATATTGGTATTGATCATGGCTAATAGAGATGATTTGTATTTCTTTAACCTGTTCTCTGTTAAAGCCATATAGATAGGTGTATTTATACCTTTTCTGATGAAAGGTTTAATAGCAACTTGAACATGTCCAATATGCATAAAGCGGAGTTTGTCTTTTAAATGTATTTGAATTACTTCTGGTTTGGTCAATGAAATAGTTTATAGTCCATTTTGTAAGCTTACAATTTCTTCATGAGTTTTGATTAAAAAGACAATTTGAAAGCTAAATGTACTGATTTTGTAAATAGTTTCAATATTGACTTTAGGAATATCCCATTTGTGAAAATTGTCAGGAGACAGGGCCTTAATAGGATCATTTGTCCTAAACTCATGAAATACTAGAGGGGAATATGATCGGAAGAAACACATGAAATAAGAAAACTTTATTAAGAAAACTTAAAACACAGAGTACGTAAAAAGAAAATACAAACTGAAATAAGAAAACTAAAGAAAACTTACAGATACTTTGTAATTGTAATAAACTTACAAATTGTCAATTTGTAGAACTTGTACAAGGATTTGTAAACAGAAGAAAATTAAAGAGGAGAGAGAAGAGTTTTGTAGATGAGAGTTTGTTTTGTTTTTGATCACCTGATTTTTTGATGCCTTGTTCGGATGAAAATGTCTGCCTTATATAGAGTTGAGAGGGGCTCAATAATAGAGGCGTAATGATGCTTAATTGCCTTCTTTTGTCATACGCCGAAGGTTGAGTCGCAATTGTCAAAAGTAAACAACTTTGTACTATGCAACTTTTGAAAATTTTGTCCTTAAGAATTGTTCATGAATAGTAACTTGTCAATACTGTAGATGAATAATGAAATGTTGGGGAACTATAGTGAATAATGTCTGCTGACAGTTTTGTCTTCACCTGCAAAATAAAATTTTTGTCAATTGTAATGGCCCTTACTTTTGCCGAAGGCCAAGACCTTTGCCGGCTCTTTTCTTTTGTTTTGAATTTTGTTTTGTCATAAATCATAAGGATCTTGAGAATGCTGAAGATCTTCAATCCTGGGTTTTGTAGCAGACTCTGTTGAACTTGAATTGTCATCTGAGTCATCATTGTCAAAGAGCATTTGTAAAATATTTGTCTCATTGCTGGGTCATCTTTGAGGACTTCGAGAGGATCTCTTTGTTTTTATGTTAGTCCCTTGGATTTGGATTTTGTAAAGGAAGACGAGAGTTCCATTTTTGTAGGGGTAGATGGTTTGGGTGCTGGTTCTGTATTTTTTTCAAATGTGTGAATGTTTTCAAAGGTGTATTTTTTGGTTTTTGTTTTGCTGAAATACTCAACATTTTCTTTGCCACAGAGCTTGGTTTTGTATTCATTCCACCATCTGACCTTATAAATCCGAACAATATATAGGGGAAATGAATTAAGAAGATAATTCTGATATTTATGTTCCCAATAGAATATCTAGACAATGTTGAAGGTTCTCAAGAATTGTACTTCTTTTGTATAGGCTTTATAGGCGGGGGTGTTTGCAATCCAGAAATCCTAACCTTCCTCAGCTTCACAAGGTAGGACAGAAGGAGAGCAACCAAACATAGTCCACCAATGATAAAACCAGATTGAAAATGTAAATGGAACTTTGTCATAGAAATTAAAGAACCAAGAATGAATTTCTGGCTTGTGGAAAAATGCTTTTAGCCAGGCCAATTTATAATCAAGATAATTGTAGGTGGTTAGTTCAAATGGAACAGGGAATTGTCTTTCTTATAATGCATCTTTCCATTGCTGGAAGCCCAAAACATTTTTGATATTGCATTTTGAATATAAAATGTAGGAGGGATTTACAACATCTGTTGTATGAGTAATGTCAACAGACTGGGTATCAGTAAGAATGAGTTCATAAGCTTGGTGAGTTTTTTGGGGATGATCACCATGGTGATGTGAGTCACCAAAGCTTCTTTGAACCAAGTCTTTGATGAAAAGATTTGTAGGGGAAATTTTGTAGCTGGTAAGGAAAAGATGTTCTGTAAATATGAGGAAATAATTATCTTGTGAGGGTTTTGTGGGTGGTTTGGTAAAAACAGTTTTGTATGGTAAAGGTGGAAAATTGGCAAGGGATTGAAAAGAATTTCATGTGGGAACAATTTTGTAGTCATCATTTTTTGTATACCTTTGCCTTTGTCCTTCTTGCTCATTGTGAAAACTCGCATAAAATGTGCTTTGTCACTCTTTCCTTTTAAAAACTCTCTTTCAAGGAAATCTGGTAAAGAATTGTTCTCTCCTTTGCTAAATTCAATTTCAAAATCAAAAGAAGATAAAATTGCTTGCCTTCTGGCAAAGATTTGTTTTGAAACTAAATTCTTAACATACTTTTGTAAAACATCTTTTGCAGATTTACAATCAATTCGAAGCAGGAATTTTTTGTAAAATAGATCATCTTGAAATTTGAAAATACAAAGTACAATTGATAAAATTTCCTTTTTGATAGTAGAATAATTTTGTTGTGGACCGAGCCAAGTGCCAGAATGATATCAAGCTAGCTGTTCCTTATCATGCATTCTTTGTTTAAGGATTCCTCCATAACCTGTGTCAGACGCATCTATTTCTACAATCATAGATGCAGAGGGATGGGGAATACCTACACATGGTAGAGACTCGATCTTTTGTTTGATTTGTTTAACAATGTTAGTGCTCATATCAGACCAAGGTTCAAGATTTTTCCTAAGTCTTCTGTACAAAGGAGCACACAATTGTCGAAGATGAGGGAAAAAAATCTGAAATGTAGTTGAGGCAGCTAAGAAATCTTTGTAATTGCCCATTAATTCTTTTGTAAGAGATTTCGTCCTTTGAATAGAAAATTTGATTTTGTTTTAATTGTAAAAGTTGACTAGTCTGTAGATTGAATAATTTTGTAAAAGCAAAACTTTGCGTTGCTTAGTAGTGGAAAGAAAATTCAAAGAGATTTGTTTATTCAAGAATCTTGGTATGAACATCAGATTCATTAAAATAAAATGGATAAATTTGTATTAAAAACGGAGTACCAAGAATTATGTCATGGATAATATTTTCTACTGTTAGAAAGATATTTTTGAAGCAATAACTATTGTTTTGAATGTAACCTTTATTTAGCTTACACTTGATATTCAAAGGTTCTCCATTAGCACTGCATAGTTGTTCGTTTGTTCTTTCACAATACTTAGTAGGAATGATTCGTTCACGTATATAGTTATGGTTAGCTCCACTGTCAATGAGAGCTATTGCATTTGTAGAGAAATCATTGACTACTATTTTGACCATAGAATACCATTTTTGAATTGTCACTTGAGCAATTGTATAAAGAAGTTGTTCTTGAGAAACTTCATTCTCAGGGAGGTTTTCTATATTTTGAAAACAGTCTAGAATATGGGAGGAACTAGGAATTTGTGTTTCCATGATCGAAAGTTTTATATGTAGTTTTAGATCAGTAGCTTTGAGATTGGTAATCTTGTATTTAAGATCTCGAACTTGAGCTTTCAGCTCATTGACTTCAATTTGAATTTCTTTTGTAGTGAGTTGCTGGAAAGGATTTGGTATTGGATACTTGTGGAAGAGTTTTATCAGGCTAGGAGTTTCGATATTAAGCTTTGTGATTTTCTTTTCTTCTTCAAGAATTAAGTCTTTAAGCTTGCTCAGATACTCCTTTCTTATCTCTTCATTAGAAATCTTTCCGATTAAATCAATAGGGAATTCTTTCTGATTTCCGTTTGTAATGACATTGATTGTCTTGATAGGGGAAGAATCATAATATGATTCATCTTCCTCAAAACTTTGATAGTAATCAACTTCTTTGTCACTATCAGATGAGTTTTGTGCTAAGATAGCTAGAAGCTTCTTTTGAAGTTTAGGCTGATCTCCAAATAACTCATTGATCTTTTGTTCACTTTTGCATTGGCATGCTTTATGACCTAGTTTGCCACATTTGTAACAAACAACTGGCTTCTCTTTGACTTTCTTCTTTTTGGAAGAAGTTGGCTTGGAATTGAAGACTGGAGGAGAATTGTTTAGTGGTTTTGTTGATTTTTTAATCTTTTGTTAACGACTTTCAGCACGTTTAGGTTTTGAAGAGGGAGCTTCAATTTTTGTAATGTCAAATGCTTCACAGAAAGTTCTCATTTCTTTTCTGGATTGGGCTTTCTCTGATCCATATTTGGCTTGAATTTTGAGTTCATTGCAAAGGATGAGTCCTTCGCTTTTGATAACTCCAAAGATCATTCCAAATGTAAGAGTATAGAAAAGAATATCGTCTGTCCCACAATGTTGTCGGAGCTTTGAGAGAATTCTTTCTTTAAACAACTTTAGTAGGCTTGCAATGAATCTTTCTTTTCAGAAATTTTGCATGTCGTCCTCTCTCCTTAATACATTGGTAAAGAATACATCTTTATACCATCTATAATCTAAGAGCGTAGGGCATCTAAGGTTGATGAGGACAGTTTTGGCGGGGCCTTGACCTTCTTGATGATTCCCAATAAAATGTAGGGTAACGGTATGAACTAGGGTTTCATACGCATCTTGGATACCTTCACCACGTTCATCCAATTCATTTGTCATATGATCGAGAATAGCTAACCTTTCATCATAGCTGAGATAATTATTCCACTAATTCTTTAATTCTCCAGATAAACCAAGGACAATTATGGTAGCCATATTTGGTTCCAGTAACCATTGACTTTGAAGGCGACGGCTGCTACTCGATATCTTCTATGGTAGATAGCACTTCATTTTCTGATTTGCTGTCAATGTTCCAACCATAGATGGATCTACAATTGTAGTTTCTATTATTGAATTGGCCTCTTTCTTCGTATTGGATATCTGGAGGAGTAGGTCTAGGATAGTAATTCCTAGTCCTAGCGTTTCTCTAATTTTGTATTTTGTTAAGAGCAAGAGGCTCTTCTTTGTAGGAATTTTGGATAGGTTCTTCTTCTTTAAAAGTCTTTTGGATAGTAGCTATAACCTCATATGAGTTACTAATACTAGTCATAGCTTCTTCTTCTTCTTCTTCTGAGGAAGATGTACTGTCAACCTTTTGTTGACAAGTTGTCAATGCAAGCTAGTGCTTTCTTTTTGTCAATAGCTTCGATTTGTTTAAAAATTTTTTGAAGAAGATCATAATTTGGGCTTTTTAGTTTAGGCAGAGATTCCACTGTGGCTTTGGAAATACTGTCTAATTTGACAAATGGTTTGGAAGTGCTTTCGGTAAAAGAGGAAAAGGGTTTTGTACTGGGGCTTGCCATATCTTTTTTGGCAGCTCCCTTTTTAGAATCAGTTTTGGCATTGAGCTGGTTCAATTGCTCAGCAATTGTATTCAAGATGGCGCTTGCATGATTGGCTTGCTCATGAACCTTTTTGATGTCACTAAGCTGAGAAGTATCAGTATCCATTCCCTCCCGGCCACTTTTGTAAGGAAAAGCGTGAACAGTCTTGGCAAAAATCTTTATGTGCTGGTGCGTAGGAGGATGGACGGAGACCATACTTGTACCTTCAGCAAAATGCCAAACTTTTGCAAGACTGATTGGAACATTTATATCTGGGAGTGTATAAATATTATTCAAACCTTTTCGAGATGTAAACGTAAGAAAGCATAAGAAAAAGGGGATGTTGACTACAAGCCTTTGCATGTCAACTATCCAAGCTTGTTTAACCTTTTCTCTAAGGTTTCGATCAATTTGTTCAAACCATTGGCACTTGGAAGCATTATTGGCAGAGTAATAATCTTCCTTAAGGAAAGACCAATCAATTGTAAAATTTGGATTTGTGAGAACATTGCGTCCATATCCTATTCCTAAAGAAGAAGGAGATGGACGATTACTGATAACTGGTTCTGGTATGGGCGACCTGAACTGGTATTTTTGTGGTTCTTTTGGAGGGATACTTCTATCTGAGTGGAAATAAAAAAAATGATATCCTATTGGCAGAAATTCTAGGGATATTTGTCGGTTCATGAAATGAGCGGAATCATAAGAGAACTCGGCCATCGCGTTCTTCTATGATTTGCTCAATATCGTTCATTTGTCTGGATTTGTCAATAGAAGCAGGCTGAGCTTCTTCAAGCTCAATAGCTTCTAGAATTGTAATCTCATCCCATTTGAGAAGTTTTGGAGTAAAAACTTGAGGTTTGTCATCTTTAATCTGAAGTAAAACAGTTTCTTTTCGGTTTGAAGGTAAGGGATTCAAAAATTTTGTATTGAGGTTTGTAGACATAAGTCTAAAATAGATTCTAAACATAATTGCAAAGTTTTTGAAATCATGAAATTTGTCACCTTGAATATGAACATCAAGTTTCAAGGCTTCGAGTGTCATGGGACATGTAAGATCAACACAGAAGTCTAGATAACAATTGAAGAAAATTGATCTGTTATGTATATTGATATTGATCATGGCTGATAGAGGCGATTTATATTTCTTTAACCTTTTGTCTCTTAAAGCCATGTAGATAGGTGTGCTATTACCTTTTTTGATGAAAAGTTTAACAGCAACATGAAAAAGTCCAATATGCATAAAGCAGAATTTGTCTTTTAAATGCATTTGAATTGCTTCTGGTTTGGTCAATGAAGTAGTTTGTAATCTATTTTGTAAACTCATAATTTCTTCATGAGTTTTCATTGAAAAGGCAGTTTGAAAGCTAAACGGGTCAATTTTGTAAATAGTTTCAATATTGACTTTGGGTATATCCCATTTGTGAAAATTGTCAGGAGACGGCGCCTTAGTAGGGTCATTTGTCCTAAACTCATTACTATTAACTATCTCACTACTATGACTATCTATCTTCAATGGCAACAACTTCCTGAACTTACTAGCCATTGCCATATTTTGTGCATATGTTGTGAATGATAAAAGTCTACTCCCGCAGTGTAGATTAAAGACGGGACCACCAAGACCACTTTTCGGACCACCTCACACGACTAACCAACGGATTCACAGCTAACCAACGGTTGACCAATGCCTATCAAATATCATGCACAGAGTACGTAAAAGGAAAATACAAACTGAAATAAGAAAACTGAAGAAAACTTACAGATACTTTGTAATAGTAGTAAACTTACAAATTGTCGATTTCTAGAACTTGTACAAGGATTTGTAAATAGAAGAAAATTAAAGAGGAGAGAGAAGAGTTTTGTAGATGAGAGTTTGTTTCGTTTTTGATCCCCTGATTTTTTGATGCCTTGTGCAAATGAAAATGTCTGCCTTATATAGAGCTAAGAGGGGCCTAATAATGGAGGCGTAATGATGCTTAATTGCCTTCTTTTGTCATTCACCGAAAGTTGAGTCGTAATTGTCAAAAGTTAACAACTTTGTACTGTGTAGTTTTTGAAAATTTTATCCTTGAGAACTGTTCATGAATATCAATTTGGCAATACTGTAGATGAACAGTGAAATGTCGGTGAACTGTAGTGAATGGTGGCTGCCTACAGTTTTGTCTTCACTACAAAATAAAATTTTTATCAATTTAATGGCCGTTACTTTTGCCATAGATCATAAGGATCTTGAGAATCCTGAAGATCTTCAATCCTGGGTTTTGTAGCAGACTCTGTTGAACTTGAATTGTCATCTGAGTCATCATTGTCAAGGAGCTTTTGTAAAAAGAATTGTCTCATTGCTGGGTCATCTTTGAGGACTTTGAGGATATCGCTTTGTTTTTATGTTAGTCCCCTGGATTTGGATTTTGCAGAGGAAGACGATTTTCCATTTTGGTAGGGGTAGATGGTTTGGGTGTTTGTTTTGTATTTTTATCAAATGTTCGAACGTTTTGGAGGGTGTATTTTTTGGTTTTTGTTTTACAGAAATATTCAACAATTTCTTTGCAATAGAGCTTGGTGTTGTATTCATTCCACCATCTGACCTTATAAATCCAAACAATAGATAAGGGAAATGAATTAAGAAGATAATTCTGATATCTGTATTCCCAACAAAATATCTAGGCAATGTTGAAGGTTCTGAAGAATTGTACTTCTTTTGTATAGGCTTCGTAGGCGGGGGTGTTTGCAATCCAGAAGTCCCAACCTACCTTAGCTTCACAAGGTAGGACAGAAGGAGAGCAATCAAACATTGTCCGCCAATAATAAAACCAAATTGGAAATGTAAATGGAGCTTTGTCATGGAAGTTAAAGAACCAAGAACGAATTTTTGGCTTGTGGAAAAATGCTCTTAGCCAGGCCAATTTGTAATCAAGATAATTGTAGGTGGCTGGTTCAAATGGAATAGAGAATTGTCTTTCTAGTAATGGATCTTTCCATTGTTAGAAGCCCAAAATATTTTTGATAATGCATTTTGAATATAAAATGTCAGAGGAATTTACAACATCTGATGTATGAGTAATGTCAATAGACTGTGCATCAGTAAGAATGAGTTCGTAAACTTGTCGAATTTTTTGGGGATGATCACCAAGGTGATGTGAGTCACCAAAGCTTCTTTGAACCAAGTCTTTGATGAAAAGATTTATAGAGGCAATTTTGTAGGTGGTAAGAAAAAAATGTTCTGTAAATCTAAGGAAATAATTATCTTGTGAGGGTTTTGTGGGTGGTTTGGTAACAACAGTTTTGTATGGTAAAAGTGGAGAATTAGCAAGGGACTGAAAAGAATTTCTTGTATGAACAATTTTGTAGTCATCATTTTTTTGTATACCTTTGCCTTTGTCATTCTTACTCATTGTGAAAACCTGCATAAAATGTGCTTTGCCACTCTTTCCTTGTAAAACCTCTCTTGTAAGGAAATTTGGTAAAGAATTGTTCTCTCCTTTGATAAACTCAATTTCAAAATCAAATGAGGATGAAATTGCTTGCGATCTGGCAAAGATTTGTTTTGAAACTAAATTCTTACGATCCTTTTGTAATACATCTTTTGCAGATTTGCAATCAATTCGAAGCAGGAATTTTTTATAAAATAGATCATCTTGAAATTTGAAAATATAAAGTACAATTGATAAAATTTCGTTTTTGATAGTAGAATAATTTTGTTATGGACCGAGCCAAGTGCCAGAATGATATCAAGCTAACTGCTCCTTATCATACATTCTTTGTTTAAGGATTCCTCATGACTTATGTTAGATGCATCTGTTTCCACAATCATGAATGCAGAGGGATGGGGAATACCTAGACATGGTAGAGACTCGATCTTTTGTTTGATTTGTTTAATAATGTTAGTGTGTATATTAGACCAAGGTTCAGGATTTTTTCTAAGTCTTCTATATAGGGGAGCGCACAATTGTCGAAGATGAGGGAAAAATCTGAAATGTAGTTGAGGTGGCTAAGAAATCTTTGTAATTGCTCATTAATTATTTTATAAGAGATTTCGTCCTTCAAATAGAAAATTTTATTTTGTTTTAATTATAAAAGATTGACTTGTTTGTAGATTGAAGAATTTTGTAGAAGCGAAACTTCACGTTGCTTAGTAGCAGAAAAAAATTAAAAGAGATTTGTTAGTTAAGAATCTTGATATGAACATCAAATTCATTAACATAAAATGGATAAATTTGTGTTAAAAAAGGAGTACCAAGAATTATGTTATGGATAATATTTTATACTATTGGAAAGATATTCTTGAAGCAATAACCATTGTTCTGAATGTAACCTTTGTTTAGCTTACACTTGATTTTCAAAGGTTCTCCACTGGCACTGCACAATTGTTCTTTTGTTCTTTCACAATACTTAGGAGGAATGATTCCTTCACGTATGCAGTTCTAGTAAGCTCCACTGTCAATGAGGGCTATTGCATTTGTAGAGAAATCAATGACTACTATTTTGACCATAGAATACTATTTTTGAATTGTCACTTGAGAAATTGTATGAAGAAATTGTTCTTGAGAAACTCCATTCTCAAGGATGTTTTCTATATTTTGAAAATTGTCCGGAATAGGGAAGGAACTAGGAATTTGTGTTTCCATGATGGAAAGTTTTGTACGGAGATCTAGATCAGTAGCTTTGAGATTGGTAATCTCGTGTCTAAGATCTTGAACTTGAGCTTTCAGCTTATTGATTTCAATTTGGATATCTTTTGTAGTGAGTTGCTGGAAAGGATTTGGTATTGGATACTTTTGAAAGAGTTTTATCAGGCTAGGAGTTTCGATATCAAGCTTTATGACTTTGTTTTCTTCTTCAAGAACTAAGTCTTTAAGCTTGCTCAGATACTCCTTTCTTATCTCTTCATCAAAAATCTTTCCGATTAGATCAATCAGGAATTCTTTCTGATTTCTGTTTGTAATGACATTGAATGGCTTGATAGGGGAAGAATCATAATCTGATTCATCCTCCTCAGTGCTTTGGTAGTAATCAACTTCTTTATCACTATCAGATGAGTTTTGTGCTAAGACAACTAGAAGCTTCTTTTGAAGTTCAGGCTGATCTGTAAATAACTAATTAATCTTTTGTTCAGTTTTGCATTGGAATGCTTTGTAACCTGGTTTGCCACATTTGTAACAAACAACTGGCTTCTTTTTGACATTCTTCTTTTTGGAAGAAGTTGGCTTGGACTTAAAGACTGGTGGAGAATTGTCTAGAGGTTTTACTGATCTTTTGAATCTTTTGTTGACGACTTTCTTAGCACGTTTAGCATCTGAAGAGGGAGCTTCAATTTTTGCAATGCGAAATGCTTCATAGAAAGTTACCATTTCTTTTCTAGATTGGGCTATCTCTGATCCATATTTGGGTTGAATTTTGAGTTTATTGCAAAGGATGAGTCCTTCGCTTTGACAACTCCAAAGATCATTCCAAATGTAAGAGTATGGAAAGGGATATCATCCGTCCGCAATGTTGTCGGAGCTTTGAGAGAATTCTTTCTCCAAACAACTTGGTAGGTCTGCAATGAATCTATCTTTCCAGAAATTTTACATACCGTCCTTTCTCTTTAATAACTGGTAAAGAATACATCTTTATGCCATCTGTAATATGAGAGCGTCGGGCATCTAAGGTTGATGAGGACAGTTTTAGCGGCGGCTTGACCTTCTTGAGGATTGCCAATAAAATGTAGGGTAATGGTATGAACTAGGGTTTCATATGCATCTTGGATGCATTCACCACGTTCATCCAATTCATTTCCCGCATGATTGAGAATAGCTAACCTTTCATCATAGGTGTGATAATTATCCCGCCAATACTTTAATTGTCCAAGGAAACCAAGGACAATTATGGTAGCTACACTTTTGTTCGAGTAACCATTGACTTTGAAGGTGGTAGCTGCTACTCCCATATCTTCTATGACAGATAGCACTTTATTTTCTGATTTGCTAGTCATAGTTTCTATCAGTGAATTGGCCTCTTTCTTTGTATTGAATTTCTGCAGGAGTAGGTCTATGATAGTAATTCCTAGTCCTAGCGTTTCTCTAATTTTGTATTTTGTTAAGAGCAAGAGGCTCTTCTTTGTAGGAATTTTAGATAGGTTCTTCTTCTTTGAAAGTCTTTTGGATAGTAGCTATGACCTCATCTGAGTCACTGCTACTAGTGACAGCTGCTTCTTCTTCTTCTAACAAAGATGTACTGTCAACCTTTTGTTGGCAAGTTCTGTCAATGCAAGCTAGTGCTTTCTTTGTGTCAATAGCTTTTTATTCAGAATCTTTTGAAGAATGTCATAATTTTTAGGCCTTTTGGTTTAGGTAGAGATCCCATAGTGACTCTGGGAGTACTGTCTAATTTGACAAATGGCTTAGAAATGCTTCCTGTAGAAGAGGAAGAGGGTCTTGTACTGGGACTTGCCAAATCTTTTTGGCAGCTTCCTTTTTGGAATCAGTTTTGGCATTGAGCTGGTTCAATTGCTCAGCAATTGTATTCAAGATGGCATTTGTATAATTGACTTGCTTATGAACCTGTTTGATGTCACTAAGCTGGGTAGTATTGGTATCCATTCCCTCCTGGCCACTTTTGTAAGGAAAAGCGTGAACAGTTTTTTCCTTGGCAAAAATCTTTATGGGTTGATGCGTAGAAGGATAGACGGAGACCATACTTATAACATCAGCAAGGTGCTAAACTTTTACAATGCTACTTTGAACATTTATACTTGTGAGTGTATAAACATTATTCAAACTTTCTTGAGATGTAAATGTAAGAAATCGTAGGAAAAGGGGGATGTTGATTGCAAGCCTTTACATGTCAACTATCCAAGCATGTTTAACCTTTTCTCTAAGGTCTCGATCAATTTGTTCGAACCATTGGGGCTTGGAAGCATTACTGGCAGATTAATAATCTTGCTTAAGGAAAGGCTAATCAATTGTAAAATTTGGATTTGTGAGAACATTGCATCCATATCCTATTCTTGAAGAAGAAGGAGATGGAGGATGACTGATAACTGGTTCTGGTATGGGCGACCTGAATCGGTATTTTTATGGTTCTTCTGGAGGGTTACTTATATCTGAGTGGAAATCAAAAAATGATTTCCTACTAGCAGAAGTTCCAGGGATATTTGTAGGTTCACGAAATGAGTGGAATCGTAAGAGAACTCGGCCATTAGGTTCTTCTATGATGTTCTCAATATCGTTCATTTGTCTAGATTTGTCAATAGAAGAAGGCTGAGCTTCTTCATGCTGTATAGCTTTCGGAATTGTAATCTCATCCCATTTGAGAAGTTTTGGAGTAAAAACTTGGGGTTTGTCATCCTCAATCTAAAGTAAAACTGTTTCTTTTGTGTTTGAAGGTAAAGGATTCAAAAATTTTGGGTTGAGATTTGTAGACATAAGTCTAAAATAGACTCTAAACATAATTGCAAAGTTTTTGAAGTCATGAAACTCGTCACCTTGAATATGAACATCAACATCAACACAGAAGTCTAGATAACAATTAAAGAAAATTGGTGTGCTATGTATATTGGTATTGATCATGGCTAATAGAGATGATTTGTATTTCTTTAACCTGTTCTCTGTTAAAGCCATATAGATAGGTGTATTTATACCTTTTCTGATGAAAGGTTTAATAGCAACTTGAACATGTCCAATATGCATAAAGCGGAGTTTGTCTTTTAAATGTATTTGAATTACTTCTGGTTTGGTCAATGAAATAGTTTATAGTCCATTTTGTAAGCTTACAATTTCTTCATGAGTTTTGATTAAAAAGACAATTTGAAAGCTAAATGTACTGATTTTGTAAATAGTTTCAATATTGACTTTAGGAATATCCCATTTGTGAAAATTGTCAGGAGACAGGGCCTTAATAGGATCATTTGTCCTAAACTCATGAAATACTAGAGGGGAATATGATCGGAAGAAACACATGAAATAAGAAAACTTTATTAAGAAAACTTAAAACACAGAGTACGTAAAAAGAAAATACAAACTGAAATAAGAAAACTAAAGAAAACTTACAGATACTTTGTAATTGTAATAAACTTACAAATTGTCAATTTGTAGAACTTGTACAAGGATTTGTAAACAGAAGAAAATTAAAGAGGAGAGAGAAGAGTTTTGTAGATGAGAGTTTGTTTTGTTTTTGATCACCTGATTTTTTGATGCCTTGTTCGGATGAAAATGTCTGCCTTATATAGAGTTGAGAGGGGCTCAATAATAGAGGCGTAATGATGCTTAATTGCCTTCTTTTGTCATACGCCGAAGGTTGAGTCGCAATTGTCAAAAGTAAACAACTTTGTACTATGCAACTTTTGAAAATTTTGTCCTTAAGAATTGTTCATGAATAGTAACTTGTCAATACTGTAGATGAATAATGAAATGTTGGGGAACTATAGTGAATAATGTCTGCTGACAGTTTTGTCTTCACCTGCAAAATAAAATTTTTGTCAATTGTAATGGCCCTTACTTTTGCCGAAGGCCAAGACCTTTGCCGGCTCTTTTCTTTTGTTTTGAATTTTGTTTTGTCATAAATCATAAGGATCTTGAGAATGCTGAAGATCTTCAATCCTGGGTTTTGTAGCAGACTCTGTTGAACTTGAATTGTCATCTGAGTCATCATTGTCAAAGAGCATTTGTAAAATATTTGTCTCATTGCTGGGTCATCTTTGAGGACTTCGAGAGGATCTCTTTGTTTTTATGTTAGTCCCTTGGATTTGGATTTTGTAAAGGAAGACGAGAGTTCCATTTTTGTAGGGGTAGATGGTTTGGGTGCTGGTTCTGTATTTTTTTCAAATGTGTGAATGTTTTCAAAGGTGTATTTTTTGGTTTTTGTTTTGCTGAAATACTCAACATTTTCTTTGCCACAGAGCTTGGTTTTGTATTCATTCCACCATCTGACCTTATAAATCCGAACAATATATAGGGGAAATGAATTAAGAAGATAATTCTGATATTTATGTTCCCAATAGAATATCTAGACAATGTTGAAGGTTCTCAAGAATTGTACTTCTTTTGTATAGGCTTTATAGGCGGGGGTGTTTGCAATCCAGAAATCCTAACCTTCCTCAGCTTCACAAGGTAGGACAGAAGGAGAGCAACCAAACATAGTCCACCAATGATAAAACCAGATTGAAAATGTAAATGGAACTTTGTCATAGAAATTAAAGAACCAAGAATGAATTTCTGGCTTGTGGAAAAATGCTTTTAGCCAGGCCAATTTATAATCAAGATAATTGTAGGTGGTTAGTTCAAATGGAACAGGGAATTGTCTTTCTTATAATGCATCTTTCCATTGCTGGAAGCCCAAAACATTTTTGATATTGCATTTTGAATATAAAATGTAGGAGGGATTTACAACATCTGTTGTATGAGTAATGTCAACAGACTGGGTATCAGTAAGAATGAGTTCATAAGCTTGGTGAGTTTTTTGGGGATGATCACCATGGTGATGTGAGTCACCAAAGCTTCTTTGAACCAAGTCTTTGATGAAAAGATTTGTAGGGGAAATTTTGTAGCTGGTAAGGAAAAGATGTTCTGTAAATATGAGGAAATAATTATCTTGTGAGGGTTTTGTGGGTGGTTTGGTAAAAACAGTTTTGTATGGTAAAGGTGGAAAATTGGCAAGGGATTGAAAAGAATTTCATGTGGGAACAATTTTGTAGTCATCATTTTTTGTATACCTTTGCCTTTGTCCTTCTTGCTCATTGTGAAAACTCGCATAAAATGTGCTTTGTCACTCTTTCCTTTTAAAAACTCTCTTTCAAGGAAATCTGGTAAAGAATTGTTCTCTCCTTTGCTAAATTCAATTTCAAAATCAAAAGAAGATAAAATTGCTTGCCTTCTGGCAAAGATTTGTTTTGAAACTAAATTCTTAACATACTTTTGTAAAACATCTTTTGCAGATTTACAATCAATTCGAAGCAGGAATTTTTTGTAAAATAGATCATCTTGAAATTTGAAAATACAAAGTACAATTGATAAAATTTCCTTTTTGATAGTAGAATAATTTTGTTGTGGACCGAGCCAAGTGCCAGAATGATATCAAGCTAGCTGTTCCTTATCATGCATTCTTTGTTTAAGGATTCCTCCATAACCTGTGTCAGACGCATCTATTTCTACAATCATAGATGCAGAGGGATGGGGAATACCTACACATGGTAGAGACTCGATCTTTTGTTTGATTTGTTTAACAATGTTAGTGCTCATATCAGACCAAGGTTCAAGATTTTTCCTAAGTCTTCTGTACAAAGGAGCACACAATTGTCGAAGATGAGGGAAAAAAATCTGAAATGTAGTTGAGGCAGCTAAGAAATCTTTGTAATTGCCCATTAATTCTTTTGTAAGAGATTTCGTCCTTTGAATAGAAAATTTGATTTTGTTTTAATTGTAAAAGTTGACTAGTCTGTAGATTGAATAATTTTGTAAAAGCAAAACTTTGCGTTGCTTAGTAGTGGAAAGAAAATTCAAAGAGATTTGTTTATTCAAGAATCTTGGTATGAACATCAGATTCATTAAAATAAAATGGATAAATTTGTATTAAAAACGGAGTACCAAGAATTATGTCATGGATAATATTTTCTACTGTTAGAAAGATATTTTTGAAGCAATAACCATTGTTTTGAATGTAACCTTTATTTAGCTTACACTTGATATTCAAAGGTTCTCCATTAGCACTGCATAGTTGTTCGTTTGTTCTTTCACAATACTTAGTAGGAATGATTCGTTCACGTATATAGTTATGGTTAGCTCCACTGTCAATGAGAGCTATTGCATTTGTAGAGAAATCATTGACTACTATTTTGACCATAGAATACCATTTTTGAATTGTCACTTGAGCAATTGTATAAAGAAGTTGTTCTTGAGAAACTTCATTCTCAGGGAGGTTTTCTATATTTTGAAAACAGTCTAGAATATGGGAGGAACTAGGAATTTGTGTTTCCATGATCGAAAGTTTTATATGGAGTTTTAGATCAGTAGCTTTGAGATTGGTAATCTTGTATTTAAGATCTCGAACTTGAGCTTTCAGCTCATTGACTTCAATTTGATTTCTTTTGTAGTGAGTTGCTGGAAAGGATTTGGTATTGGATACTTGTGGAAGAGTTTTATCAGGCTAGGAGTTTCGATATTAAGCTTTGTGATTTTCTTTTCTTCTTCAAGAATTAAGTCTTTAAGCTTGCTCAGATACTCCTTTCTTATCTCTTCATTAGAAATCTTTCCGATTAAATCAATAGGGAATTTTTTCTGATTTCCGTTTGTAATGACATTGATTGTCTTGATAGGGGAAGAATCATAATATGATTCATCTTCCTCAAAACTTTGATAGTAATCAACTTCTTTGTCACTATCAGATGAGTTTTGTGCTAAGATAGCTAGAAGCTTCTTTTGAAGTTTAGGCTGATCTCCAAATAACTCATTGATCTTTTGTTCACTTTTGCATTGGCATGCTTTATGACCTAGTTTGCCACATTTGTAACAAACAACTGGCTTCTCTTTGACTTTCTTCTTTTTGGAAGAAGTTGGCTTGGAATTGAAGACTGGAGGAGAATTGTTTAGTGGTTTTGTTGATTTTTTAATCTTTTGTTAACGACTTTCAGCACGTTTAGGTTTTGAAGAGGGAGCTTCAATTTTTGTAATGTCAAATGCTTCACAGAAAGTTCTCATTTCTTTTCTGGATTGGGCTTTCTCTGATCCATATTTGGCTTGAATTTTGAGTTCATTGCAAAGGATGAGTCCTTCGCTTTTGATAACTCCAAAGATCATTCCAAATGTAAGAGTATAGAAAAGAATATCGTCTGTCCCACAATGTTGTCGGAGCTTTGAGAGAATTCTTTCTTTAAACAACTTTAGTAGGCTTGCAATGAATCTTTCTTTTCAGAAATTTTGCATGTCGTCCTCTCTCCTTAATACATTGGTAAAGAATACATCTTTATACCATCTATAATCTAAGAGCGTAGGGCATCTAAGGTTGATGAGGACAGTTTTGGCGGGGCCTTGACCTTCTTGATGATTCCCAATAAAATGTAGGGTAACGGTATGAACTAGGGTTTCATACGCATCTTGGATACCTTCACCACGTTCATCCAATTCATTTGTCATATGATCGAGAATAGCTAACCTTTCATCATAGCTGAGATAATTATCCCACTAATTCTTTAATTCTCCAGATAAACCAAGGACAATTATGGTAGCCATATTTGGTTCCAGTAACCATTGACTTTGAAGGCGACGGCTGCTACTCGATATCTTCTATGGTAGATAGCACTTCATTTTCTGATTTGCTGTCAATGTTCCAACCATAGATGGATCTACAATTGTAGTTTCTATTATTGAATTGGCCTCTTTCTTCGTATTGGATATCTGGAGGAGTAGGTCTAGGATAGTAATTCCTAGTCCTAGCGTTTCTCTAATTTTGTATTTTGTTAAGAGCAAGAGGCTCTTCTTTGTAGGAATTTTGGATAGGTTCTTCTTCTTTAAAAGTCTTTTGGATAGTAGCTATAACCTCATATGAGTTACTAATACTAGTCATAGCTTCTTCTTCTTCTTCTTCTGAGGAAGATGTACTGTCAACCTTTTGTTGACAAGTTGTCAATGCAAGCTAGTGCTTTCTTTTTGTCAATAGCTTCGATTTGTTTAAAAATTTTTTGAAGAAGATCATAATTTGGGCTTTTTAGTTTAGGCAGAGATTCCACTGTGGCTTTGGAAATACTGTCTAATTTGACAAATGGTTTGGAAGTGCTTTCGGTAAAAGAGGAAAAGGGTTTTGTACTGGGGCTTGCCATATCTTTTTTGGCAGCTCCCTTTTTAGAATCAGTTTTGGCATTGAGCTGGTTCAATTGCTCAGCAATTGTATTCAAGATGGCGCTTGCATGATTGGCTTGCTCATGAACCTTTTTGATGTCACTAAGCTGAGAAGTATCAGTATCCATTCCCTCCCGGCCACTTTTGTAAGGAAAAGCGTGAACAGTCTTGGCAAAAATCTTTATGTGCTGGTGCGTAGGAGGATGGACGGAGACCATACTTGTACCTTCAGCAAAATGCCAAACTTTTGCAAGACTGATTGGAACATTTATATCTGGGAGTGTATAAATATTATTCAAACCTTTTCGAGATGTAAACGTAAGAAAGCATAAGAAAAAGGGGATGTTGACTACAAGCCTTTGCATGTCAACTATCCAAGCTTGTTTAACCTTTTCTCTAAGGTTTCGATCAATTTGTTCAAACCATTGGCACTTGGAAGCATTATTGGCAGAGTAATAATCTTCCTTAAGGAAAGACCAATCAATTGTAAAATTTGGATTTGTGAGAACATTGCGTCCATATCCTATTCCTAAAGAAGAAGGAGATGGACGATTACTGATAACTGGTTCTGGTATGGGCGACCTGAACTGGTATTTTTGTGGTTCTTTTGGAGGGATACTTCTATCTGAGTGGAAATAAAAAAAATGATATCCTATTGGCAGAAATTCTAGGGATATTTGTCGGTTCATGAAATGAGCGGAATCATAAGAGAACTCGGCCATCGCGTTCTTCTATGATTTGCTCAATATCGTTCATTTGTCTGGATTTGTCAATAGAAGCAGGCTGAGCTTCTTCAAGCTCAATAGCTTCTAGAATTGTAATCTCATCCCATTTGAGAAGTTTTGGAGTAAAAACTTGAGGTTTGTCATCTTTAATCTGAAGTAAAACAGTTTCTTTTCGGTTTGAAGGTAAGGGATTCAAAAATTTTGTATTGAGGTTTGTAGACATAAGTCTAAAATAGATTCTAAACATAATTGCAAAGTTTTTGAAATCATGAAATTTGTCACCTTGAATATGAACATCAAGTTTCAAGGCTTCGAGTGTCATGGGACATGTAAGATCAACACAGAAGTCTAGATAACAATTGAAGAAAATTGATCTGTTATGTATATTGATATTGATCATGGCTGATAGAGGCGATTTATATTTCTTTAACCTTTTGTCTCTTAAAGCCATGTAGATAGGTGTGCTATTACCTTTTTTGATGAAAAGTTTAACAGCAACATGAAAAAGTCCAATATGCATAAAGCAGAATTTGTCTTTTAAATGCATTTGAATTGCTTCTGGTTTGGTCAATGAAGTAGTTTGTAATCTATTTTGTAAACTCATAATTTCTTCATGAGTTTTCATTGAAAAGGCAGTTTGAAAGCTAAACGGGTCAATTTTGTAAATAGTTTCAATATTGACTTTGGGTATATCCCATTTGTGAAAATTGTCAGGAGACGGCGCCTTAGTAGGGTCATTTGTCCTAAACTCATTACTATTAACTATCTCACTACTATGACTATCTATCTTCAATGGCAACAACTTCCTGAACTTACTAGCCATTGCCATATTTTGTGCATATGTTGTGAATGATAAAAGTCTACTCCCGCAGTGTAGATTAAAGACGGGACCACCAAGACCACTTTTCGGACCACCTCACACGACTAACCAACGGATTCACAGCTAACCAACGGTTGACCAATGCCTATCAAATATCATGCACAGAGTACGTAAAAGGAAAATACAAACTGAAATAAGAAAACTGAAGAAAACTTACAGATACTTTGTAATAGTAGTAAACTTACAAATTGTCGATTTCTAGAACTTGTACAAGGATTTGTAAATAGAAGAAAATTAAAGAGGAGAGAGAAGAGTTTTGTAGATGAGAGTTTGTTTCGTTTTTGATCCCCTGATTTTTTGATGCCTTGTGCAAATGAAAATGTCTGCCTTATATAGAGCTAAGAGGGGCCTAATAATGGAGGCGTAATGATGCTTAATTGCCTTCTTTTGTCATTCACCGAAAGTTGAGTCGTAATTGTCAAAAGTTAACAACTTTGTACTGTGTAGTTTTTGAAAATTTTATCCTTGAGAACTGTTCATGAATATCAATTTGGCAATACTGTAGATGAACAGTGAAATGTCGGTGAACTGTAGTGAATGGTGGCTGCCTACAGTTTTGTCTTCACTACAAAATAAAATTTTTATCAATTTAATGGCCGTTACTTTTGCCATAGATCATAAGGATCTTGAGAATCCTGAAGATCTTCAATCCTGGGTTTTGTAGCAGACTCTGTTGAACTTGAATTGTCATCTGAGTCATCATTGTCAAGGAGCTTTTGTAAAAAGAATTGTCTCATTGCTGGGTCATCTTTGAGGACTTTGAGGATATCGCTTTGTTTTTATGTTAGTCCCCTGGATTTGGATTTTGCAGAGGAAGACGATTTTCCATTTTGGTAGGGGTAGATGGTTTGGGTGTTTGTTTTGTATTTTTATCAAATGTTCGAACGTTTTGGAGGGTGTATTTTTTGGTTTTTGTTTTACAGAAATATTCAACAATTTCTTTGCAATAGAGCTTGGTGTTGTATTCATTCCACCATCTGACCTTATAAATCCAAACAATAGATAAGGGAAATGAATTAAGAAGATAATTCTGATATCTGTATTCCCAACAAAATATCTAGGCAATGTTGAAGGTTCTGAAGAATTGTACTTCTTTTGTATAGGCTTCGTAGGCGGGGGTGTTTGCAATCCAGAAGTCCCAACCTACCTTAGCTTCACAAGGTAGGACAGAAGGAGAGCAATCAAACATTGTCCGCCAATAATAAAACCAAATTGGAAATGTAAATGGAGCTTTGTCATGGAAGTTAAAGAACCAAGAACGAATTTTTGGCTTGTGGAAAAATGCTCTTAGCCAGGCCAATTTGTAATCAAGATAATTGTAGGTGGCTGGTTCAAATGGAATAGAGAATTGTCTTTCTAGTAATGGATCTTTCCATTGTTAGAAGCCCAAAATATTTTTGATAATGCATTTTGAATATAAAATGTCAGAGGAATTTACAACATCTGATGTATGAGTAATGTCAATAGACTGTGCATCAGTAAGAATGAGTTCATAAACTTGTCCAGTTTTTTGGGGATGATCACCAAGGTGATGTGAGTCACCAAAGCTTCTTTGAACCAAGTCTTTGATGGAAAGATTTGTAGGGGTAATTTTGTAGCTGGTAGGAAAAAGATGTTCTGTAAAATTGAGGAAATGCTTATCTTGTGAGGGTTTTGTGGGTGGTTTGGTAATAATAGATTTGTATAGTAAAGGTGGAAAATTGGCAAGGGATTGAAAAGAATTTCTTGTGGGAACAATTTTGTAGTCATCATTTTTTTTGTATACCGTTGCCTTTGTCCTTCTTGGTCATTGTGAAAACCTGCATAAAATGCACTTTATCACTCTTTCCTTGTAAAAACTCTCTTGTAAGGAAATTTGGTAAAGAATTGTTCTCTCCTTTGATGAATTCAATTTAAAATCAAAAGAAGATAAAATTGCTTGCCATCTGGCAAAAAAGCAAACTAAATTCTTAACATCATTTTGTAGAACATCTTTTGTAGATTTACAATCAATTCGAAGAAGGAATTTTTTATAAAATAGATCATCTTAAAATTTGGAAATACAAAATACAATAGATAAAATTTCTTTTTTGATAGTAGAATAATTTTGTTATGGACCAAGTCAAGTGCAAAAATGATATCGAACTAACTATTCTTTATCATGCATTCTTGGTTTAAGAATTCCTCCATAACCTATGTCAAACACATCTGTTTCTACAATAATAAATGTAGAGGGATGGGGAATACCTACACATGGTAGAGACTCAACCTTTTGTTTGAGTTGTTAACAATGTCAGTGTGTGTATCAGATGAACGTTTAAGATTTTTCCAAAGTCTTCTATATAGGGGAACACACAATTGCTGAAGATGAGGGAAAAAAATCTGAAATATAGTTGAGGCAGCTAAGAAATCTTTGTAATTGCTCATTAATTCTTTGTAAGGGATTTCATCCTTTAAATAGAAAATTTGATTTTGTTTTAATTGTAAAAGATTGACTTGTTTGTGGATTGAAGAATTTTGTAAAAGCAAAACTTCACGTTGCTTAGTAGCAGAAAGAAAATTGAAAAAGATTTGTTTGTCAAGAATCTTGGTATGAACACTAGATTTATTAACATAAAATAGATAAGTTTGTGTTAAAAATAGAGTACTAAGAATTATGCCATAGGTAATATTTTGTACTATTAGAAAGATGTTTTTGAAGCAATAACCATTGTTTTGAATGTAACCTTTTTTCAGCTTACAACTGATGTTTAAAAGTTCTTCATTAGCATTGCACAATTGTTCTTTTGTTCTTTCACAATACTGAATAGGAATGATTCAATCATGTATGTAGTTCTGGTCAACTCCACTGTCAATGAGAGTTATTGCATTTGTAGAGAAATTGTTGACTTCTATTTTGACCATGGAATACCATTTTTTAATTGTCAATTGAGAAATTGTACAAAGAAATTGTTCTCAAGAAACTCCATTCTCAGGGATGTTTTCTATATTTTGAAAATTATCTGAAATATGTGAAGAATCAGGAATTTGTGTTTCCATGATGGAAAGTTTTGCATGGAGTTCTAGATCAGTAGCTTTGAGATTGGTAATCTCATGTGTAAGATCTCAAACTTGAGCTTTCAGCTCATTGACTTCAATTTGAATGTCATTTATAGTGAGTTGCTGGAAAGGATTTAGTATTAGATACTTTTGGAAAAGTTTTGTTAGGCTAGGAGTTTCGATATCAAACTTTATGACTTTCTTTTCTTCTTTAAGAATTAAGTCTTTAAGCTTGCTCGGATACTCCTCGTTTGTCCCTTCATCAGAAATCTTTCCGATTAGATCAATAAGGAATTCTTTCTGATTTCTGTTTGTAATGACATTGAATTTCTTGATAGGGGAAGAATCAGAATCTGATTCATCCTCCTCAGAGCTTTGATAGTAATTAACTTCTTTGTCACTATCAGATGAGTTTTGTGCTAAGATAGCTAGAAGCTTCTTCTAAAGTTTAGGCTAATTCGTAAATAACTCATTGATCTTGTGTTTAGTTTTGCATTGGAATGCTTTATGACCTAGTTTGCCACATTTGTAACAAACAACTGGCTTCTTTTTGACTTTCTTCTTTTTGGAAGAAGTTGGCTTGGAATTGAAGACTGGAGGAGGATCGTTTTGAAGTTTTGTTGATCTTTCGAATCTTTTGTTAACGGCTTTCTTGGCACATTTAGATTTTGAAGAGGGAGCTTCAATTTTTATAGTGCCAAATACTTTACAGAAAGTTCCCATTTCTATTCTAGATTGGGCTTTCTCTGATCTATATTTGGCTTGAATTTTGAGTTTATTGTGAAGGATGAGTCCTTTGCTTTTGACAACTCCAAAGATCATTCCAAATGTAAGAGTATGGAGAGGGATATCATCCGTCCCACAATGTTGTCGGAGCATTAAAAGAATTCTTTCTCCAAACGACTTTGGTAGGCCTGCAATGAATATTTCTGTCCAGAAATTTTGCATGCCATCCTCTTTCTTTAATACATTGCTAAAGAATACATATTTGTACCATCTGTAATCTGAGAGCGTGGGGTATCTAAGGTTTATGAGGACAGTATTGGTGGTGGCTTGACCTTCTTGAGGATTGCCAATAAAATGTACTGTAATGGTATAGGGTTTTATACGCATCTTGGATGCATTCACCACATTCATCCAATTCATTTGTCGTACGATTGAGAATAGCTAACCTTTCACATAGGTGAGATAATTATCCCACCAATTCTTTAATTGTCCATAGAAACCAAGGACAATAGTGGTAGCCACATTTTTGTTCAAGTAACCATTGACTTTGAAGGCGACAGTTGCTACTCCCATATCTTCTATGGTAGATAGCACTTCATGTTCTGATTTACCGTCAATGTTCCAACCATAGATAGATCTATCATCATAGTTTCTATCAGTGAATTGGCCTCTTTCTTCATATTGGATATCTGGGGGAGCAGGTCTAGGATAGTAATTCCTAGTCTTAGCGTTTCTTCAATTTTGTACTTTGTTAAGAGCAAGAGAATCTTCCTTGTAGGAATTTTGGATAGGTTCTTCTTCTTTGAAAGTCTTTTAGATAGTAGCTACCACCTCATCTGAGTCACTGCTACTAGTAACAACTTCTTCTTCTTCTGAGGAAGATTTACTGTCAACCTTTTGTTGGCAAGTTTTGTCAATGCAAGCTAGTGCTTTCTTTTTGTCAATAGTTTCGATTTGTTCAGAAATCTTTTAAAGAAGATCATAATTTGGACTTTTTGGTTTAGACAGAGATTCCACAGTGGCTCTGGGAGTACTGTCTAATTTGGCAAATGGCTTGGAAATGCTTTCTGTAAAAGAGGAAGAGGGTTTTGTACTGGGGCTTGCCATATCTTTTGTGGCAGCTTCCTTTTTAAAGCTGGTTTAATTGCTCAGCAATTGCACTCAAGATGGTGCTTGTATAATTGGCTTGCTCATGAACCCTTTTGATGTCACCAAGTTAAGCAGTATCGGTATCCACCAGAGGGGAATAGGATTTGAAGAAACACATGAAACAAGAAAACTTTATTAAGAAAACTTTTTATAAAAGCTCCTTGAAGTCCTCAAAGATGACCCAGCAATGAGACAAATCTTTTTACAAAAGCTCCATGACAATGATGACTTAGATGATAATTCAAGTTCAACAGAATCTGCTACAAAACCAAGGATTGAAGATCTTCAGGATTTTTAAGATCCTTATGATATATGACAAAACAAAATTCAAAACAAAAGAAAAGAGCCCGCAAAGGTCCTAGCCTTTGCCAAAAGTAAAGGCAATTACAATTGATAAAAATTTTATTTTGCAGGTGAAGACAAAACTGTTAGCAGATACTATTCAGTATAGTTCCCCAATATTTCACTATTCATCTATAGTATCAACAAGTTACTATTCATGAATAGTTCTCAAGGATAAAATTTTCAAAACTTGCACAATACAAAGTTGTTGCCTTTTGACAATTGTGACTCAACTTTCGGCACATGACGAAAGAACAAAATTAAGCATCATTACGCCTCCATTATTGAGCCCCTCTTAGCTCTATATAAGGCAGACATTTTCATCCAAACAAGGCATCGAAAAATCTGGAGATAAAAAACAAAACAAATTCTTATCTACAAGACTCTTCTATCTCCTCTTTAATTTTCTTCTGTTTACAGCCCCTTGTATGAGTTCCACAAATCGACATTTTGTAAGTTCATTACTATTACAATGTATCTGTAAGTTTTCTTTGGTTTTCTTACTTCAGTTTGTATTTTCCTTTTACGTACTCTGTGTTTTAAGTTTTCTTATTTTGCGTGTTTCTTCCGATCCTGCTCCCCTCTGATATCAGAGCCATTTTTATGTCTATCTGTGCGTGACATTTGATAAGTGTTGGTCAGCTGTGAATCCGTTGGTCAGCCGTGTGGGGTGGTCTCAATAAGTGGTCCCGTCTTTAATCTACAGTACGGGAGTAGACTTTTATCATTCACAACATATGCACAAAATATGGCAATCGCTAATAAGTTCAAGAAGTTGTTTTCATTTAAGATAGATAGTCATAGCAGTGATATAGTTAATAGTAACGAGTTTAGGACAAATGGCCCTATTAAGGCCCCGTCTCCTGATAATTTTCATAAATGGGATGTCCCAAAGTCAATATTGAAACCGTTTATAAAATCGGTACATTTAGCTTTCAAACTTCCTGTTCAATCAAAACTCATGAAGAAATCATGAGTTTACAAAATGGATTACAAACTATTTCATTGATCAAACCCGAAGCACTTCAAATACATTTAAAAGACAAATTCTGCTTTATGCATATTTTACTTGTTCAGGTTGCTATTAAACCTTTCATTAGAAAAGGTATTGATGCAGCGATCTACATGGCTTTAAAAGGCAAAATGTTAAAGAAATACAAATCGTCTCTATTAGCCATGATCAATACCAGTATACATAACAGACCAATTTTCTTCAATTGTTTTCCAGACTTCTGTGTCGATCTTACATGTTCCATGACACCCAAAGCCCTGAAGCTTGATGTTGATATTTAAGGTGACGAGTTTCATGAGTTTAAAAACTTTACAATTATGTTTAGAGTCTATTTTAGACTTATGTCTACAAATCTCAATACAAAATTTTTGAATCCCTTACCTTCAAACACAAAAGAAATAGTTTTACTTCAGATCGAAGATGACAAACCTAAAGTTTTTACTCCAAAACTTCTCAAATGGGACAAGATTACAATTCCACAAACTATTGAGCTTGGAGAAGCTAGGCCTGCTTCAATTGACAAATCCATACAAATGAACGATATTAAGCAAATTATAGAAGAACTCGATAGCCGAGTTCTCTTACGATTCCGCTCATTTCGTGAACCTACAAATATCCCTGGAACTTCTGCCAGTAGGAAATCATTTTTTGATTTCCACTCAGATAGAAGTATCCCTCTAGAAGAACCACAAAATACTTGTTCAGGTCGCCCATACCAGAACCAGTTATCAGTAATCCTCCATCTCCTTCAGGAATAGGATATGGATGTAATGTTCTCACACATTCAAATTTTACAATTTATTGGCCTTTCCTTAAGGAAGATTATTACTCTGCCAGTAATGCTTACAAGCGCCAATGGTTCGAATAAATTGATCAAAACCTTAGAGAAAAGGTTAAACAAGCTTGGATAGTTGACATGCAAAGGCTTCCAGTCAACATCCCCTTTTTCTTATGGTTTCTTACATTTACATCTCAAAATGGTTTGAATAATGTTTGTACACTCCTAAGTATAAATGTTCAAACCAGTGTTACAAAAGTTTGGCATCTTGCTGATGGTACAAGTATGGTCTCCGTCCATCCTCCTATGCCCCAGCCCATAAAGATTTTTGCTAAGGAAAGGACTTTTTACGCTTTTCGTTACAAAAGTGGACGGGAGGGAATAGATACCGATACTGCCCAGCTTGGCAACATCGAAAAGTTTCATAAGCAAGCCAATAATACAAGCACCATCTTAAATACAATTGCAGAGCAATTGAACCAGCTCAATGCCAAAACTGATTCCAAAAAGGAAGCTGCCAAAAAAGATATGGCAAGCTCCAGTACAAAACCCTCTTCCTCTTTTACAGAAAGCATTTCCAAGCCATTTGTCAAATCAGACAGTATTCCTAGAGCCACTGTGGAATCTTTGCCTAAACCAAAAAGCCCAAATTATGACCTTCTTCAAAAGATTTCTGAACAAATCGAAGCTATTGACTAAAAGAAATCACTAGCTTGCATTGACAAAACTTGCCAACAAAAGGTTGACAGTACATCCTCCTCCTCGTTATAAGAAGAAGCTGTTATTAGTAGTAGTGACTCAGATGAGGTCATAGCTACTATCCAAAAGACTTTCAAAGAAGAAGAACCTATCCAAAATTTCGACAAAAAAGAGCCGCTTGCTCTGAACAAAGTACAAAATTGGAGAAACGCTAGGACTAGGAATTACTATCCTAGACCTACCCCTCCAGATATCCAATACGAAAAAAGAGGCCAATTCATTGATGGAAACTGTAATGGTAGATCTATCTATGGTTGGAATATTGACGGCAAATCAGAACATGAAGTGTTATCTGCCATAGAAGATACGGGAGTAGCAGCTGGCACCCGCAAACTCAATGGTTACTCGAACAAAAATGTAGCTACCGCAATTGTCCTTGGTTTCCCTGGATAAGTAAAGAATTGGTTGGAGAATTATCTCACCTATGATGAAAGGTTAGCAATTCTTAATCATATGACAAATGAATTGGATGAATGTGGTGAACGTATCCAAGATGCGTATGAAACCCTAGTTCATACCATTGCCCTACATTTTATTTGCAATCCTCAAGAAGCTCAAGTCGCCGCCAAAACTGTCCTCATCAACCTTAGATGCCCTATGCTCTCAAATTACAGATGGTATAAAGATGTATTCTTTACCAATGTATTAAAGAAAGAGGACGACATGCAAAATTTCTGGAAAGAAAGATTCATTGCAGGCCTACCAAAGTTGTTTGGAGAAAGAATTCTCTCAAAGCTCCGACAACACTGTGAGACGGATGATATCCCTTTCCATACTCTTACATTTGGAATGATCTGTGGAGTTGTCAAAAGCGAAGGACTAATCCTTGGTAATGAATTCAAAATTTAAGCCAAATATGGATTAGAGAAAGCCCAATCTAGAAAAGAAATGGGAACTTTTTGTGAAGCAGTTGGCATTACAAAAATTAAAGCTCCCTCTTCAAAAGCTAAACCTGCTAAGAAAGCTGTTAACAAAAGATTCAAAAGATCAACAAAAGCTCCAAACAATTCTCCTCCAGTCTTCAATTCAAAGCCAACTTCTTCCATAAAAAGAAAGTCAAAAAGAAGCCAGTTGTTTGTTACAAATTTAGCAAACCAGGTCACAAAGCATTCCAATTCAAAACTGAACAAAGGATGAATAAGTTATTTGCAGATCAGCTTGAACTTCAAAAGAAGCTTCTAGCTATCTTAGCACAAAACTCATATGATTGTGACAAAGAAGTTGATTATCATCATAGCTCTAAGGAGGATGAATCAGATTATGATTCTTCCCCTATCAGGACAATCAATGTCATTACAACTAGACGTCAGAACGAATTCCTGTTTGATCTGATCGAAAAGATTTCTAATAGAGAGACAAAAAAGGAGTATCAGAGCAAGCTTAAAGACTTAATTCTTGAAGAAGAAAAGAAAGTCATAAAGCTTGATATCGAAACTCCTAGCCTAACAAAACTCTTCCAAAAATATCCAATACCAAATCCTTGCCAGCAACTCACTACAAATGACATTCAAATTGAAGTCAATGAGTTGAAAGTTCAAGTTCGAGATCTTAGACACGAGATTACCAATCTCAAAGCTACTGATCATCAGGTGTAAGTTGACCAGAACTGTATACGTAAAGGAATCATTCCTACTAAGTATTGTGAAAGAACAAGAGAATAATTATGTAGTGCCAATGGAGAACCTTTGAACATCAGGTGTAAGAGGAACAAAGGTTACATTCAAAACAATGGTTATTGCTTCAAAAATATCTTTCTAATAGTAAAAAATATTACCCATGACATAATTCTTGGTACTCTGTTTTTAACATAAATTTATCCATTTTATGTTAATGAATCTGGTGTTCATACCAAAATGCTTGACAAACAAATCTCTTTCAATTTTCTTTCTGCTGCTAAGTAATGCGAAGTTTTGCTTTTACAAAATTCTTCAATCTACAAACAAGTTAATCTTTTACAATTAAAACAAAATCAAATTTTCTATTTAAAGGACGAAATCTCTTACGAAAGAATTAATGAGCAATTGCAAAGATTTCTTAGCTGCCTCAACTACATTTCAGATTTTTTTCCCTCATCTTCGACAATTGTGTGCTCCCCTGTATAGAAGACTTAGGAAAAATCCTGAACCTTGGTTTGATATACACATTGGCATTGTTAAACAAATCAAACAAAAGGTTGAGCCTCTACCATGTCCAGGTATTCTCCATCCCTCGGCGTTCATGATTGTTGAAATAGATGCATCTGACATAGATTATAGAGGAATCCTTAAACAAAGAATGCTTGATAAAGAATAGTTAGTTCAATATCCTTCTGGCACTTGGCTCCATCCACAACAAAATTATTATACTATCAAAAAGGAAAATTTTTTCTATTATACTTTGTATTTCCAAATTTTAAGATGATCTATTTTACAAAAAATTCCTGCTTCGAATTGATTGCAAATCTGCAAAAGATGTTTTACAAAAGGATGTTAAGAATTTAGTTTCAAAATAAATCTTTGCCAGATGGCAAGCAATTTTATCTTCTTTTGATTTTGAAATTGAATTTAGCAAAGGAGAGAACAATTCTTTACCAGATTTCCTTGCAAGAGAGTTTTTACAAGAAAAGAGTGACAAAGCACATTTTATGCTGGTTTTCACAATGAGCAAGAAGGACAAAGGCAAAGGTATACAAAAAAATGATGGCTACAAAATTGTTCCCACAAGAAATTCCTTTCAATCCCTTGCCAATTTCTCACCTTTGCCATACAAAACTGTTGTTACCAAAGCACCCATAAAACCCTCACAAGATAATTATTTCCTCAGATTTACAGATCATTTTTTTCTTACCAGCCACAAAATTGCCCCTAGAAATCTTTTCATCAAAGACTTGGTTCAAAGAAGCTTTGGTGACTCACATCACCTTGGTGATCATCCCCAAAAAACTTGACAATTTTATGAACTCATTCTTGTTGATACCCAGTCTGTTGACATTACTCATACAACAAATGTTGCAAATCCCTCCTATATTTTATATTCAAAATGAATTATCAAAAATGTTTTGGGCTTCTAGCAATGGAAAGATCCATTACAAGAAAGACAATTCTTTGTTCCATTTGAACCAGCCACGTACAATTATCTTGATTACAAATTGGCCTGGCTAAGAGCATTTTTTTCACAAGCCAAAAATTCATTCTTAGTTCTTTAACTTCCATGACAAAGCTCCGTTTACATTTCCAATCTGATTTTATCATTGGTGGACTATGTTTGGTTGCTCTCCTTTTGTCCTACCTTGTGAAGCTATGGAACGTTGGGACTTCTGGATTGCAAACACCCTCGCGTATGAAGCCTGTACAAAAGAAGTACAATTCTTCAAAACCTTCAATATTGCCTGGATATTCTGTTGGGAATACAAATATCAGAATTATCTTCTTAATTCATTTCCCCTATCTATTGTTCGAATTTACAAGGTTAGATGGTGGAATGAATACAAAACCAAGCTCTGTGACAAAGAAAATGTTGAATATTTTTGTGAAAGAAAAACCAAAAAATGCACCCTCCAAACATTCACACATTTGACAAAAATACAGAACCAGCACCCAAACCATCTACCCCTGCCAAAATGGAAGTCTCGTCTTCCTCTGCAAAATCCGAATCCAAGGGACTAACACGAAAAAAAAGAGATATCCTCGAAGTCCTCAAAGATTACCTAGCAATGAGAGAAAACTTTTTACAAAAGTTCCTTGACAATGATGACTCAGATGACAATTCAAGTTTAACAGAGTTTGCTACAAAACCCAGGATTGAAGATCTTCAGGATTCTCAAGATCCTTATGATCTATGACAAAACAAAATTCAAAGCAAAAGAAAAGAGCCCATAAAGGTCTTGGCCTTTGGCAAAAGCAAGGGCCATTATAATTCACAAAAATTTTATTTTGCAGGTGAAGACAAAACTGTTGGCAGACGCTATTCACTATAGTTCCCCGATATTTCACTGTTCATCTATAGTATCAACAAGTTACTATTCATGAACCACTGTCAAGGATCAAATTTTCAAAAGTTACAGAGTACAAAGTTATTACCTTTTGACAATTGCGACTCAACTTTCAGCGTATGACAAAAGAAGACAATTAAACATCATTACGCCCCCATTATTGAGCCCCCCCTGCTCTATATATGGTAGAAAATTTCATCCGAACAAGCCATCGAAAAATCAAGAGATTAAAAACAAAACAAACTCTCATATACAAAACTCTTCTCTATCCTCTTTAATTTTCTTCTGTTTACAAATCGTCCTACAAGTTCTACCAATCGACAATTTGTAAATTTATTACTATTACAAAGTATCTGTAAGTTTTCTTCAATTTTTGTATTTCAGTTTGTATTTTCCTTTTACATAGTTTGTGTTTTATGTTTTCTTGATAAAGTTTCCTTATTTCGTGCGTTTCTTTCGATCCTGTTCCACCCTCGTATCAGAGCCATTTATGTGTCTATCTCCACATGATATTTAATAGGCGTTGGTCAGTCATTGGTCAGCTATGAATTCATTGGTCAGCCGTGTGAGGTGGTCCTGGGAAGCGGTCCTAGCGGTCCCATCTATAATTTATGCTACGGGAGTAGAAACAACATATGCACAAAATATGGCAATGGCTAGTAAGTTCAGGACGTTGTTGTCATTTAAGATAGTTATAGTAGTGATATTATCAATAGTAATGAGTTTAGGACAAATGATCCTATTAAGGCCCCATCTCCTGATAATTTTCACAAATGGGAAATTCCCAAAGTCAATATTGAAACTATTTATAAAATCGGTAGATTTAACTTTCAAACTGCCTTTTTGATCAAAACTCATAAGGAAATCGTGAGTTTATAAAAGGGTTTACAAACTATTTCATTGATCGAACTAGAAGCAATTCAAATACATTTAAAAGACAAATTCCGCTTTATACATATTGGGCTTGTTCAGGTTGCTATTAAACCTTTCATCAGAAAGGGTATTAACGTACCTATCTACATGGCTTTAAGAGAACAAAAGGTTAAAGATATACAGATCGTCTGTATTAGCCATGATCAATACTAGTATACATAATGGACCAATTTTTGTCAATTGTTATCCAGACTTCTGTGTTGATCTTACACGTCCCATGACACCCGAAGCCTTGAAGCTTGATGTTCATATTCAAGTTGACGATTTTCATGATTTCAAAAACTTTGCAATTATATTTAGAGTCTATTTCAGACTTATATCTGCAAATCTCAATGCAAAATTTTTGAATCCCTTACCTTCAAACACAAAAGAAACAGTTTTACTTCAGATTGAAGATAACAAACCTTAAGTTTGTACTCCAAAACTTCTCAAATGGGATGAGATTACAATTCCAGAAGCCATTGGGCTTAAATAAGCTCAGCCTGCTTCTATTGACAAATCCAGACAAATGAACGATATTGAGCAAATCATAGAAGAACCCGATGGCCGAGTTCTCTTACGATTCCGCTCATTTCGTGAACCTACCAATATCCTTGGAACTTCTACAAGTCGAAAATCATTTTTCGATTTCTACTCTGATAGAAGTATCCCCCCAGAAGAACCACAAAAATACCGGTTCATGTCACCCATACCAGAACCAGTTATCCATAATCCTCCATCTCCTTCTTCTTCAAGAATAGGATATGGATGCAATATTCTCACAAATGCAAATTTTACAATTGATTGGCCTTTCCTTAAGAAAGATTATTACTCTGCCAGTAATGCTTCCAAGCGCCAATGGTTCGAACAAATTGATCAAAACCGTAGAGAAAAGGTTGAACAACCTTGGATAGTTGACATGGAAAGGCTTGCAGTCAATATCCCCTTTTTCCTATGGTTTCTTACATTTACATCTCAAAAAGGTTTGAATGATGTTTATACACTCCCAAGTATAAATGTTCAAACCAGTCTTACAAATGTTTGGCATCTTGCTGATGGTAAAGTGTGGTCTCCGTCCATCCTCCTACGCACCCGCCCACAAAGATTTTTGCCAAGGAAAAGATTGTTCACGCTTTTCCTTACAAAAGTGGTCGGGAGGTAATGGATACTGATACTGCCCAGCTTGGTGACATCAAAAAGGTTCATGAGCAAGTCAATTATACAAGTGCCATCTTGAATAGAATTGCTGAGCAATTGAATTAGCTCAATGCCAAAACTAATTCCAAAAAGGAAGATGCCAAAAAAGATATGGCAAGCCCCAGCACAAAAACCTCTTCCTCTTTTACAGAAAGCATTTGCAAACCATTTGTCAAATTAGACAGTATTCCCACAGCCACTGTGGAATCTCTGCCTAAACTAAAAAGCCCAAACTATGATCTTCTTCAAAAGATTTTTGAACAAATCGAAGCTATTGACACAAAGAAAGCACTACCTTGTATTGACAAAACTGCCAACAAAAGATTGACAATACATCTTCCTCAAAAAAAGAAGAAGAAGCTATTTCTAGTAGTAGTGACTCAAATGAAGTCATAGCTACTATCCAAAACACTTTCAAAGAAGAATAACCTATCTAAAATTCCTACAAAGAAGATCCTCTTGCTCTTAACAAAATACAAAATTGGAGAAACGCTAGCACTAGGAATTGCTATTCTAGGCCTACTTCCCCAGATATCCAATATGAAGAAAGAGCCAATTCACTGATAGAAACTACAATGGTAGATCTATC
Organism: Carnegiea gigantea; assembly: GCA_029747015.1. Taxonomy (NCBI): domain Eukaryota; kingdom Viridiplantae; phylum Streptophyta; class Magnoliopsida; order Caryophyllales; family Cactaceae; genus Carnegiea; species Carnegiea gigantea. Next base: position 74,188 of record JAKOGI010002818.1, read on the forward strand.
TATGGTTGGAACATTGACGGCAAATCAGACCATGAAGTGATATCTACCATAGAAATATGGGAGTAGCAGCTGCCACCTTCAAAGTCCATTGTTACTCGAACAAAAATGTAGCTATCATAATTGTCCTTAGTTTCTCTAGACAATTAAAGAATTGGTGGGATAATTATCTCACCTATGATGAAAGGTTAGCTATTCTTAATCATATGACAAATGAACTGGATGAACGTGGAGAACGTATCCAAGATGCGTATGAAACCCTAGTTCATACTATCACCCTACATTTTATTGGCAATCCTCAAGAAGGTCAAGACGCTGCCAAAACTGTCCTCATCAACCTTAGACACCCTACGCTGTCATATTATAGATGGTATAAAGATGTATTCCTTACCAATGTATTCAAGGGAGAGGACGGCATGTAAAATTTCTGGAAAGAAAGATTCATTGCAGGCCTGCTAAAGTTGTTTGGAGAAAGAAATCTCTCAAAGCTCCGACAATATTGTGGGACGGATGATATCTCTTTCCATACTCTTTCATTTGTAATGATCTTCAGAGTTGTCAAAATTGAAGCACTTATCCTTTACAATGAACTCAAAATTCAAGCCAAATATGGATCAGAGAAAGCCCAATCTAGAAAAGAAATAGGAACTTTCTATAAAGCATTTGGCATTGCAAAAATTGAAGCTCCCTCTTCAAAAGCTAAATGTGCTATGAAAGCCGTTAACAAAAGATTCAAAAGATCAACAAAACCTCCAAACAATTCTCCTCCAGTCTTCAATTCCAAGCCAACTTCTTCTAAAAAGAGGAAAGTCAAAAAGAAGCCAATTGTTTGTTACAAATGTGGTAAACCAGGTCACAAAGCATTCCAATATAAAACTGAGCAAAAGATCAATGAGTTATTTGCAGATCAGCCTGAAGTTCTTAAGAACTTCTAACTGTCTTAACACAAAACTCATCTGATAGTGACAAAGAAGTTGATTAATATCAATGCTTTGAGGAGAATGAATCAGATTATGATTCTTCCCCTATTAAGACAATCAATGTCATTATAAATAGAAATCAGAAAGAATTCCTGATTGATCTAATCGGAAAGATTTCTGATGAAGAGACAAAAATGGAGTATCTAAGTAAGCTTAAAGACTTCATTCTTGAAGAAGAAAAGGAAGCCATAAAGCTCAACATTGGAACTCCTAATCTGACAAAACTCTTCTAAAAGTATCCAATACCAAATCCTTTCCAGCAACTCACTATAAAAGACATTCAAATTGAAGTCAATGAGCTGAGAGCTCAAGCTTGATGTCTTAGACACGAGATTACCAATCTCAAAGCTACTGATCTAGAATCCACACAAAACATTTCATCATGGAAACACAAATTCCTAGTTCCTCCCATATTCCAGACAATTTTCAAAATATAGAAAACATCTCGAAGAATGGAGTTTCTCAAGAACAATTTCTTCATACAATTTCTCAAGTGACAATTCAAAAATGGTATTCTATGGTCAAAACAATAGTCAATGATTTCTCTACAAATGCAATAGCTCTAATTGACAGTGGAGATGACCAGAACTGCATACGTGAAGGAATCATTTCTACTAAGTATTGTTGAATAACAAAGGAACGGTTGTGCAGTGCCAATAGAGAGCCTTTGAACATCAGGTGTAAGCTGAACAAAGGTTACATTCAAAACAATGGTTATTGCTTCAAAAATATCTTTCTAATAGTACGAAATATTACAACAACAACACCACCTCCCAGTGTGGATCCCGCTTTCATGGGGTCTGGGGAGATCCAGATGTAGGCAATCTTACCTTTACCGACATCCCTACCCGTAGAGAGGCTAATTCCAAAAGACCCACAAAGTAAGATGGCACAAAATATTACCCATGACATAATTCTTGGTACTCTGTTTTAACACAAATTTATCCATTTTATATTAACGAATATGGTGTTCATACCAAGATTCTTGACAAACAAATCTCTTTTAATTCTCTTTCTGCTGCTAAGCAATGCGAAGTTTCGCTTTTACAAAGTTCTTCAATCTACAAAAAACTTAATCTTTTACGATTAAAACAAAATCAAATTTTCTATTTAAAGGATGAAATCTCTTACAAAAGAATTAATGAGCAACTACAAAGATTTCTTGGCTGCCTCAACTACATTTCAGATTTTTTCCCTCATCTTCGACAGTTGCGTGCTCCCCTGTATAAAAGACTTAAGAAAAATCCTAAACCTTGGTCTGATATACATACTAACGTTGTTAAATAAATCAAACAAAAGGTCAAGTCTCTACCACGTCTAGGTATTCCCTGCCCCTTTGTATTCATGATTATAGAAACAGATACGTCTAATATAGGTTATGGAGGAATCCTTAAACAAAGAATGCATGATAAAGAATAGTTAGTTCGATATCATTCTGGCACTTGGTTCGGTCCACAACAAAATTATTCTACTATAAAAAATTAAATTTTATCTATTGTAGTTTGTATTTCTAAATTTCAAGGTGATCTATTTTACAACAAATTCCTGCTTCGAATTGATTGCAAATTTGCAAAAGATGTTTTACAAAAGGACGTTAAGAATTTAGTTTCAAAACAAATCTTTACCAGATAGCAAGCAATTTTATCTTCTTTTGATTTTGAAATTGAATTTAGCAAAGGAGAGAATAATTCTTTATTAGATTTCCTTACAAGAGACTTTTTATAATGAAAGAGTGACAAATCACATTTTATGCAGGTTTTCACAATGAGCAAGAAGGACAAAGGCAAAGGTATACAAAAAAATGATGACTACAAAATGGTTCCCACCAGAATTTCTTTTTAATCCTTTGCCAATTTTTCACCTTTACCATACAAAATTGTTGTTACCAAACCACCCACAAAGCCCTCACAAGATAATTATTTCCTCATATTTATAGAACATCTTTTTCTTACCAGCTATAAAATTGCTCTTACAAATCTTTTCATCAAAGACCTGGTTCGAAGAAGCTTTGGTGACTCACATCACCTTGGTGATCATCCCCTAAAAACTCCACAATTTTATGAACTCATTCTTGCTGATACCCAGTATGTTGACATTACTCATACAACAAATGTCGTAAATCTCTCCTACACTTTATTTTCCAAATGCATTATCAAAAATGTTTTGGCCTTCTAGCAATGGAAAGATCCATTACAAGAATGACAATTCTCTGTTTCATTTGAACCAGCCACCTACAATTAACTTGATTACAAATTGGCCTAGCTAAGAACATTTTTCCACAAGCTAGAAATTCATTCTTGGTTCTTTAACTTCCATGACAAAGCTCCATTTACAGTTTTAATCTGGTTTTATCGTTGGTGGACTATGTTCGGTTGCTGTCCTTCTATCCTACCTTGTGAGGCTAAGGAAGGTTGGGACTTCTGGATTGCAAACGCCCCCAGCTATGAAGCTTATACAAAAGAAGTATAATTCTTCAGAACCTTCAACATTACCTGGATATTCTGTTGGGAATACAGATATCAGAATTATCTTCTTAATTCATTTCCCCTATCTATTGTTCGGATTTGCGAGGTCAGATGTGGAATGAATACAAAACCAAGCTCTAGGGCAAAGAAAATGTTAAATATTTCTGCAAAATAAAAAAGAAAAACACCCTCCAAAACATTCACACCTTTGACAAAAATACAGAACCAACACCCAAGCCATCTAGCCTTACCAAAATGGAAGTCTCGTCTTCCTCTACAAAATCCAAATGCAAGGGACTAACACAAAATAAATAGACATCCTCGAAGTCCTTAAAGATGACCCAGCAATGAGATAAATCTTTTTACAAAAGCTCCTTGACAATGATGACTCAGATGACAATTCAAGTTCAACAAAGTCTGCTACAAAACCCAGGATTGAAGATTTTTAGGATTCTCAAGATCTGGTCTATGACAAAACAAAATTCAAAACAAAAGAAAGGAGCCTGCAAAGATCTTGACCATTGGCAAAAGTAAGGGCCATTACAATTGAAAAAAACTTTATTTTGTAGGTAAAACTATAGGCAAATACTATTCACTACAGTTCCTCGATATTTCACTGTTCATCTACAGTATCGACAAGTTACTATTTATGGACAGTTCTCAAGGATCAAATTTTCAAAAGTTGCAGAGTACAAAGTTGTTACCTTTTGACAATTGCGACTCAACTTTCGGTGCATGACAAATGAATACAATTAAGCATCATTACGCCTCCATTATTGAGCCCCTCTCAGCTCTATATAAGGCAGAAATTTTTTATCCAAACAAGGCGTTGAAAAAGCAGGTGATCGAAAACAAAACAAACTCTCATCTACAAAACTCTTCTTTCTCCTCTTTTATTTTCACCTGTTTACAAATCCTTATATAAGTTCTACAAATCGACAATTTGTAAGTTTATTACTATTACAAAGTATTTGTAAGTTTTCTTCAATGTTCGTATTTCAGTTTGTATTTTCCTTTTACGTACTCTGTGTTTTACATTTTCTTAATAAAGTTTCCTTATTTCATGTGTTTCTTCCGATCCTGTTCCCCCGGTATCAAAGCCATTTTTGTGCCTATCTATGCATGATATTTGATAGGCATTGGTTAGTCGTTGGTCAGCTGTGAATCCGTTGATCAGCCGTGTGAGGCGGTCCTGGAAAGTGGTCCCGGTGGTCCTGTCTATAATCTACACTGCGGGAGTACACTTTTATCATTTACAACATATGCACAAAATATGGAATGGCTAGTAAGTTTAGGAAGTTGTTGTCATTCAAGATAGATAGTCATAGTAGTGATATAGTCAATAGTAATGAGTTTAGGACAAATGACCCTATTAAGGCCCCGTCTCCTGACAATTTTCACAAATGGGAAATTCCCAAAGTCAATATTGAGAGTATTTATAAAATCGGTAGATTTAGCTTTCGAAACTGCCTTTTCAATCAAAACTCATGAGGAAATCGTGAGTTTACAAAATAGATTACAAACAATTTCGTTGATCAAACTAGAAGCAGTTCAAATCCATTTAAAAGACAAATTCCGCTTGATGCATATTGGACTTGTTCAGGTTGCTGTTAAACCTTTCATCAGAAAAGGTATTAACGCACCTATCTACATGGCTTTAAAAGACAAAAGGTTCAAGAAATACAAATCGTCTGGGTTTGACATGATCAACACTAATATACATAATGGACCAATTTTCTTCCATTGTTATCTAGACTTTCGTGTTGATCTTACATGTCCCATGACACCCGAAGCCTTGAAGCTTGATGTTCATATTCAAGGTGATGAGTTTCATGATTTCAAAAACTTTGCAATTACGTTTAGAGTCTATTTCAAACTTATATCTACAAACCTCAATACAAAATTTTTGAATCCCTTACCTTTAAACACAAAAGAAACAGTTTTACTTTAGATTGAAGATGATAAACCTCAAGTTTTTACTCTAAAGCTTCTCAAATGGGATGAGATTACAATTCCAGAAGCTATTGAGCTTAAAGAAGCTCAGCCTACTTCTGTCGACACATCCAGACAAATGAACGATATTGAGCAAATCAGAGAAGAACCCGATGGCCGAGTTCTCTTATGATTCTGCTGATTTCGTGAACCTACAAATATCCCTGGAACTTCTGCCAGTCGAAAATCATTTTTCGATTTCCACTCAGATAGAAGTATCCCTCCAGAAGAACAACAAGAATGCTGGTTCAAGTTGCACATACCAGAACCAATTATCAGTAGTCCTCCATCTCCTTCTTCTTCAGGAATAGGATATGGATGCAATGTTCTCACGAATCTAAATTTCACAAATTATTGGCCTTTCCTTAAGGAAGATTATTACTCTGCCAGTAATGCTTCCAAACGCCAATGGTTCGAACAAATTGATTGAAACCGTAGAGAAAAGGTTAAACAAGCTTGGATAGTTGACGTGTAAAGGCTTGTAGTCAACATCCCCTTTTTTCTATGGTTTCTTACATTTACATCACAAAAAGGTTTAAATAATGTTTATACACTCCCAAGTATAAATGTTCAAACCAATCTTGCAAAAGTTCAACATCTTGTTGATGGTATAAGTATGGTCCCCGTCCATCCTCTTACACACTAGCTCAGAAAGATGTTTTCCAAGGAAAAGATTGTTCACGCTTTTCCTTACAAAAGTGGCCAGGAGGGAATGGATACCGATATTGCCCAGCTTGGTGATATCAAAAAGGTTCATGAGCAAGCCAATTATACAAACGCCATCTTGAATACAATTGCTGAGCAATTGAACCAGCTCAATGCCAAAACTGATTCAAAAAAGGAAGCTGCCAAGAAAGATATGGCAACCCTCAGTACAAAACCCTCTTCCTCTTTCACTAAAAGCATTTCCAAACCATTTGTCAAATTAGACAGTATTCCCAGAGCCACTGTGGAATCTCTGCCGAAGCCAAAATGTCTAAATTATGATCTTCTCTAAAAGATTTCTAAACAAATCCAAGCTAGTGACAAAAAGAAAGCACTAGCTTGCATTGACAAAACTTGCCAAGAAAAGGTTGATAGTACATCTTCCTCAGAGGGAGAAGAAGAAGCTATTACTAGTAGTCGTGACTCAGACGAGGTCATAGCTACTATCTAAAAGGCTTTCAAAGAAGAAGAACTATCTAAAATTCCTACATAGAAGAGCCTCTTGCTCTTAACAAAATACAAAATTGGAGAAACGCTAGGATTAGCAATTACCATACTAGACCTACTCCTCTAGATATCGAATATAAAGAAAGAGGCCAATTCACTAATAGAAACTACAACGGTAGATCTATCTATGGTTGGAACATTAACGGCAAATCAGAACATGAAGTGCTATCTACTATAGAAGATATGGGAGTAGCAGCTGCCGCCTTCAAAGTCAATGGTCACTCGAACAAAAATGTAGCTACCATAATTGTCCTTTGTTTCCCTGAACATTAAAGCATTGGTGGGATAATTATCTCACCTATGATGAAAGGTTAGCTATTCTCAATCATACGACAAATGAACTGGATGAACGTGGTGAACGCATCCAAGATGCGTATGAAACCCTAATTCATGCCATTACCCTACATTTTATTGGCAATTCTCAAGAAGGTCAAGCTGCCGCCAAAATTGTCCTCATCAACCTTAGATGCCCTATGCTCTTTGATTATAGATGGTATAAAGTTGTATTCTTTGCCAATTTATTAAAGAGAGAGATTCATTGCAGGCCTACCAAAGTTGTTTGGAGAAAGAATTCTCTCAAAACTCTGACAACATTGCTGGACAGATGATATCCCTTTCTATACTCTTACATTTGGAGTGATCTTTGGAGCTGTCAAAAGCGAAGGAGTCATCCTTTGTAATGACCTCAAAATTCAAGCCAAATATGGATAAGAGAAAGCCCAATCCAGAAAAGAAAGCCATTAACAAAAGATTCAAAAGATCAACAAAACCTCCAAACAATTCTCCTCCAGTTTTCAATTCCAAGTCAACTTCTTCCAAAAAGAAGAAAGTCAAAAAGAAGCCAATTGTTTGCTACAAATGTGGCAAACCAGGTCACAAAGCATTCCAATGCAAAACTAAACAAAAGATCAATGAGTTATTTGCATATCAGCCAAAACTTCAGAAGAAGCTTCTAGCTGTCTTAGCACAAAACTCATCAGATAGTGATAAAGAAGTTGATTACTATCAACGCTCTAAGGAAGATGAATGAGATTGTGATTCTTCCCCTATCAAGACAATCAATGTCATTCCAAACAGAAATCAGAAAGAATTTCTGATTGATCTAATTGGAAAGGCTTGTGATGAAGAGATAAAAATGGAGTATCTGAGCAAGCTTAAAGACTTAATTCTTGAAGAAGAAGAAGAAAGGAAAGTCATAAAGCTTGATATCGAAACTCCTAGCCTGACAAAACTCTTTCAAAAGTATCCAATACCAAATTCTTTCCAACCACTCACTACAAAAGACATTCAAATTGATGTCAATGGGCAGAAAGCTCAAGTTTGATATCTTAGACACTAGATTACCAATCTCAAAGATACTAATCTAGAACCCCATACAAAACTTTCCATTATGGAAACACAAATTCCTAGTTCCTCCCATATTCCAGAGAATTTTCAAAATATAGAAAACCTCCCTGAGAATGAAGTTTCTCAAGAACAATTTCTTCATACAATTTCTCAAGTGACAATTCAAAAATGGTATTCTATGGTCAAAATAGTAGTCAATGATTTCTCTACAAATGCAATAGCTCTCATTGACGGTGAAGCTGACCAGAACTGCATGTGTGAAGGAATCATTCCTACTAAGTATTGTGAAAGAACAAAAGAATAATTGTGCAGTGCCAATGGAGAACCTTTTAACATCAGGTGTAAGCTGAACAAAGGTTACATTCAAAACAATGGTTATTTCTTCAAAAATATTTTTCTAATAGTACAAAATATTATCCACGACATAATTCTTGGTACTCTATTTTTAACACAAATTTATCCATTTTATGTTAATGAATCTGGTGTTTATAAAAAGATTCTTGACAAACAAATCTCTTTTAATTTTCTTTCTGCTACTAAGCAACACGAAGTTTCACTTTTACAAAATTCTTCAATCTGCAGACAATACAATTAAAATGAAATCAAATATTCTATTTAAAGGATGGAATATCTTACAAAAGAATGAATGAGCAATTACAAAGATTTTTTAGCTGCCTTAACTACATTTCAGATTCTTTCCCTCATCTTGGACATTTGTGTGCTCCCCTGTATAGAAGACTTAGTAAAAATCCTGAACCTTGGTCTGATATACACATTGACATTGTTAAACAAATCAAACAAAAGGTCAAGTCTCTACCATATCTAGGTATTTCCTATCCCTTTACATTCATGATTGTAGAAACAGATGCGTCTGACATAGGTTATGGAGGAATCCTCAAACAAAGAATGCATGATAAAGAACAGTTAGTTTGACATCATTCTGGCACTTGGCTCGGTCCACAACAAAATTATTCTACTATCAAGAAGGAAATTTTATCTATTGTACTTTGTCTTTCCAAATTTCAAGATGATCTATTTTACAAAAAATTCCTGCTTTGAATTGATTGCAAATCTACAAAAAATGTTTTAGAAAAGGATGTTAAGAATTTAGTTTCAAAACAAATCTTTGCCAGATGGCAAGCAATTTTATCCTCATTTGATTTCGAAATTGAATTTATGAAAGAAGAGAAAAATTCTTTACCAAATTTCCTTATAAGAGAGTTTTTGCAAGGAAGAAGTGACAAAGCTCATTCCTTACAGGTTTCACAATGAGCAGTGAAGACAAAGGCAAAGGTTTACAATTGGACAAATTCGTTTCCACACAAAATTACATATAAATGGCAAATTACCCCCATGAGCCTCTTCTTTTCTACCTCTGTGACCATGAA